>JASANE010008070.1:0-19459 GCA_030248225.1 Trileptium ribeirensis | reverse complement strand
TTGTTAACCCTTTCCCGCGCATAATGTCACATGTTAACTGCACAGCGTACATTGCGACGCGATGCACTAGTCATGTTTGTCGTGCGGCATGCGTTTGAGCCTACGTTGTAGTTCCCTCGCCTCGTTAACGTAACGAGCAATAACTTCTATATAGTGTTGTGGCTTACGCGCAAGACTGTCTCCAAGCCGACCTAGGTTCAATCCGCCACAGCAGCAAAAGCTTTTCAACACTGTACAAAATATACAATAATCCATGCGGGAAAGGGTTAGCTTTACTGCGCTGTATCTAAAAGCCATTCTTAATAGTGGATATCCTTCGAAAAAATCAATTTGTTCACTCCGCGCTGTGGCAGAAATTATGGCGGTATGGTTAATTTCACATTGCCTTTCAGTTCGGTAGCTTCCGTTTTCCGTAGTTGGTTCGGCTGTAGCCACGAATTCATCATGCTCGCAATGAACTTGCATCCACTTCTGTGGAAAACAAATTCAGTTTTCTATCAATACACCAAACAAATGGAATTGACTCTAACTAGTTGAAAGAGATGAAAACCTAATTTTTAAGCTCTTGCCCGGATGGGCTCTTTCCGAACCATATCCGGATTCAGCATTCAGAAATTTCGCGCAGCGGGTTACGACAGCCTGCGGATTACTGGCTACCTACGAGTTAATAGTACTAGTTGATAGAGATGAAAACCTAATTTTTAAATTCTGACCCGGCTGGGCTCTTTCCAAACCATATCCGGACTCACCATTCAGAAATTTTGCGCAGCGGATAACGACAGCCTGCGGATTACTGGCTACCTGCGAGTTAATAGTACTACTTGATATAGACGAAAACCTGATTTTTTAGCCTTGGACCGGCCGGGCTCTTTCCGAACCATATCCGGATTCAGCATTCAGAACATTCGCGCAGCGGGTAACAACAGCCTGTGGATTACTGGCTACTTCCGAGTTAATAGTACTAGTTGATACAGATGAAAACCTAATATTTAAGCTCTGGCCCGGCTAGGCTCTTTGCGAACCATATCCGGACTCAGCATTCAAAATACTTAATATATATAAAGAATAAATTACCGAAATTGCTTTTAAATACCGACTATATTTACACTTTGAAAGAAAGTTTAAAAATGCAATCAGTAAAGGTTTATATAGCAAACAAGTCAATACGCCTTACGATATTGTGATACAATAAAACAATAATTTATGACATATAGCAAGCTTTTTGTTTTACGTAAACTATATATATAAAATAATATGAATATATACCTATTACATATGTTCCTATCTATACCGATAGTATTTAATCGATGCTTTATAGACATATATATGAAAATTCGACCTGTTTACAACGGGCATTATCATATAGAAACCTATAAAATAGATACGCGGTGGTTCACTTTTCAGTTTTATCGAAGGTCAGTAACTATTATTCCTTTTAAATAAATTTCATAGCCAGACATTGCTGCAGAATTTCGATACAAGTGTACAGTTTGGTACGATGGACATGATATCTGGCAATTTGTTTTTACGTTTTTCCTATTGATAAGTTGCTGTACAAACTTTTGGTTGTCATTAGGAAGCAGTTTCGACCCAGAGGAGCCTAACTCTGGAACAATGTACAATGCTCGAATCCCAAGGGGAGTGTCGTGGGTGGGCGGCCTGAGTCCTTCAGCCTCCCGGGCCTGTTGTCGGATGGGGAGGGTGTCGGTGGTGGGGTACGGGGTGCGGCGCCTTCGGCACCTATGTGTTCGGCTTGTGCGGCCTGCTTCAACACCTTTCAAAACGGGGTAGCCGAAGCCTTGGAGGCGGCGGCGGTGTTCCAAGCCTCAGGGAGGTTTGCTCACATGAGCATGTACAGTTCTGTACAAAACTAAGTGGTTTCGTTCGCGAGTAAAAAGAGAATGAAAGTGGAGAAGGTAACTGAAACGTCATATTTTGTTTTATTTGTCAGTATATACGTATTTAACTTATTTTAACATTTTTCTTACCTGTAGTTGTAATTCATTAATTTGCTTTTACACTTTTTAAGAAACATCTGACAATTTGAATTTGAATAGTAACGTTACTTTTATCCTATAATACAAATTTTATTAATGAATTCAACTTTTGAAATTATTTTTTCTGACGAGTGGCGAAATTACAAGTCTTACACCACTGAATTTGCCCATATTCATTTAGCAGACTGTGAGTGGATTTCGAGTGGCTATGTTCACAGTCGATAACAGGAAATGAGTAAAATCCGAATAGCTTTCGAGAGAAATGCGTGCGACTAAACTGAGTTAGTTACCCTTACTTCTGTCCCAAACTAGTTATTTAGGCAGCGATTACAAGTTGATTTGTTGTAATCGTGTAAATACAATTGGCTATATTCACCAAACGTGTTTAGTACAAATCTATGTTTAGTATATATTTAGATACGTAAGTTCCATATTTGCTGACACACTCTGATTTTGAGTCAGTCAGTCAGTTAGTGAGCAACTCAGATGGTATCAAACTTGTGTCGTACAAATCAATGTTTGGTATTTATTTGTGGGTTGCGTTCTGTAGACTGTCGAGTTTGTGTCTTGTGAAGTATATTTTGTGAAACTGCAACGTTACTCGTTCGCTTTGTGGCTTCTAGATAGCCCAGTGGTTTCGGCAAACTCCTTTTGCCCATACGACCATGGTTCGATGCTTGGGAGGGGTCGGTTTCAGGTTGTTAAACATTGTGTGACACAAGAATTAATATTTCCACCCCGAATCTATTGGGATTCATATTTAAATTCTGGTCTGTTAACTAAGTATATATTTGCAGTAATTCCAATTTATTATATTAAAGATTTAGGCTTTTGTGGTACATGTTGTGCAGTTCAATATTATTTTTGGCCGCAACTTAGGTAATTAATTATTGTACAAGGAATATAGAATTAATCAAAGGATTCTAGTATATAATGTATATTAAAATTTGAAATATTCTTTTGAAATATGAAAAATTATATATTTGTCTTAAATGGAGAAGGATATGGTGGTTTGGCTATCCGGCTCACAAATCCATTGGAATTGGTAATGTGTTTCAGCTGTTAATTGGATTAATTTGAATGTCGGTATGACATAAAGTTGCACATAAATAGGATGATTATATAAGTATTTATTTTACAAGTATTGCAGTAATATTTTATTTTAGCAGTATTATGTATTATATATGTTATTATATATTTTCTATATATCTATATAATTATATATTTTAGTAGTTCCACTAAAGTGTCATCAGGTTTGGAGCTATAATGTTTGTTTATTAGGGCAAGGCCCACATTGATGGCTGGATACTTTGTCAAAATAATGAGGGCTTCACTAAACTTATGACTCTGTTGCATACGACAAGACTTCATATGATTTTGTTTGTATGCAATCCTGACAAACCCGTAAAGAGACAAATTGATTAGTTTGGAGCATAAAAAGAATAGTCTAATTTTGACAATTCAAACAGCGTCCATAACACAGATTTACACCAAACTAACTTCCGGTATTTCCGACGTTCACGCGATACAATTACTGTATTCATACAGAAATTTTAACTGGAACTAGTCTCATATTTAAAGCAACTCTGCCGTATTTTTCAGTTAACTTATATTCTTACGCACTGCTTTGTAGCTCATGAAACCTCAGTTAATGGATATGAAGGCAGTCCAAAAGTGCTGTCAGAACAACTGAATAGATGTCATTGTTTTGACACGTCTGTCATATACCTGCAAGCTGTCAGCAGACTTTCCATTAGCATATCATATTACACTGGTATTTGTGTGTGTGTCCACTGTACTTTATAACATCGAGTATCTGTCATGAAAATACCTTATTAAACAGATATAGATGTCCTATAAAACTTGAGAGACAGAAAGAAATCATAGCTGCTTCGTAAGCATCCGATTTCCAGTATTCCATGTAATCGCAGGACCCCTTTGATTCCACAAAACACATTTGGGACAATCATCACCAGTACAAATTATGGTGTCGGGATATTCCCCTGAAATCCTTTGAGTTAAAAAAAACTTGATCAAATGTAGCTTTTACCAGATCTACAATTGACGACAAAATCAGAGAAACCCAAAAGATAAACCAAGTGAACCAGTAGATAATTATTCCACTTCTTAGGTCAATTTAAATATAAACAAAGAATAAAATTTGAAGCTATTCGGGCGATACATTTTTAACAATTTGATATTTTCACCCTTCGTTAAGCCGGTAATTGTATTTGTAGGAAAAAATTTTCTATTTCCAAAAATTTTGTTTAAGCTTACAGTACAGTTGAATCACATTTTACGCTTTTATCAAATTTATTCATACATGGCGGCGGTCGGTCATACCAGGGGGGTCGCGGCCATCCCAGGGGTAACCCCCCTACCCGGCCAAATTTTCCTAGGGGGGTTGGTCGTGAGGACCTTTTTTAGGTCCTAGCAGCCATATTTTTCGCCTATGAGTTCAATTTCTGCACTAGGGTCCGGCCTCAGAACTGGTCGAGGCGGGGGTTTTGGGGTCCGCAACCCCCCGTAGGGGTGCGGCGTCGGGAGGGGGGGGGGGTCCGCGGACCTCAGGGGGAGTTACCCCCTGCCGCCATGTATGGGTTTATTTATAAACAAGGGGTTACGACCCTAAGCCATATTTATCTTTCCTCAGACCGGCACCTATGGACTTTATACATTATGTTTACATATGTCATAGGAGTCGATGGGGGTAAAGAGTAGGATATATATCTTACGGGTATGTTACTGTATAAAGCCGATAGGGTCGCCATTATGATCTGAAATGGGCTCATCCACTCGTCAAGATCGGCAGCTACGGACATCATCACAAGGAACGCACGCTGAGACCATATAAACCATGGAATATCGCCGGATGCGAACTCCATCTCGAGGTTAACAGCTCGTCCCCTTGTCTCCGTCCTCAAGGTCGCTTACAATCGGCAGTGAAAAATCAAGTGTTGTCTTAGGGTACCGCAGGACCGGTTTCATACGCGGCTAATAACCAAGCCATCTGAGACTCGGCTGCTTTACGGTATCGCCAACTGTGTGCATTGTCTGGCACCATCGTTGAATATCCTCGTTAGGAATATGATCTCTAAGCGAGAAAAGTCTCTATATTGTCTCCCACGCTGTTCAGCTACGCTGTAGGGTGTGCAGTTAGAAACAGCCTTGATATAGTATATAGCCAGGATTGAATAATTTTCGGCGAAGGTTTCAATGTCAGCGACCGGGAGTACGTCGACAATATAGCATTGCTAAACAACTCCGCCTCTGCGCTACAATCAATGCTGCTGAGGCTCAGGACTTCGGGTTGGTCTCAATATAAGTGACGAAAAGACCAAGGTAATCCAATGCTTCTGCAGCAAGCCAGCACTTAGGGTGGACTGCCAGCAGCCTGAAATGGTAGACGAGTTCCCATACCTCGGATCAATGGTCAGCGGTACAGGAGATACATCGTCGGAGATTGCCGATATAGCTTCTAAGGCACCTAGAGCTTTCACCTGCCTCAATATACGCCTGGGGTGACACAGACACATTACGCTGCAAACGAAGCTAAAACTTCCGAGCAACCGTCATGACCTGACTCCTATATGCCAGTGAAACGTGGGTGGTCAGAGCAAGCGACAATCGCCGACTCAATGTTTTCAAAATTATAAACATTGGAACCCCGTTCTGGGGTTAGGAATTGACAGGTATACATGTCTGTACATATGTATATAAGAGTATGTATTATGGATGTAAAATCATTCGTCGACTTATAGGGTTAAATGATTTGGGCCGTAGAGGACAGGACAGGGAGTAACCAAACATTTTCCCAAGATTTCCCAAGTTTTAATTATAGTTTTCCTCTTTTTCTCTTAAAATTTTCCTCAAACGTTTGGCGCGCATGATACATGGTCATGGTGTGGGAACTATGGGTACCTATGACATATATTATATGGGCTCACGTAACTCCGAGGGGCCCTGCGTTATAGAGTTACTAAAAAGAACACCGTAGAGCGGGCGGTTCGGGGATCAGCAGGTCCCGACTTAGGCATAGTGTGTGTCTAATATAAGGAGCAAAACACAAGGCTAAACGGCTAAGGCTTAGGCTAAGTAACTCGAAAACGTCATGAACTACATTTTGTCTGCGGAACTCAGGTTTACTTTGACCATAAGTATAATACGATGGACAAACACATTATGCTTAGCACATTATGCATGACGAAGCATATGTTAAGCAACACATTCGTTATGGTATAATAAAACACAACGTTCTGCAACATAAGACATATTGCGTAAGGTTGTGTTATATCAACATAGCCATTATGCTTCCCCTGGGCTAACAATCATATTTATAGTTTTGTCCCACCGGGAGTCATCATAAAGTCCCCAACCCATTTTACTGCAACTTGTCCATGACGAATGCATTACTTAGCTAGCGACACTTATTTTTTTGCCATTCCAACAGCTTAGTTTACGATACTATATCGTAAACGTTTTTCCTATACTGAGCCTGTAAACACAACGGTAAGAGCGGTCTGAGCAATACTGAGCCCATCAACCTAGCGGTCAGAGCGTCCGAGCGACACTGACATTGTCATTCTGAGGATTCGAGGGTCCTAGAAATACTGAACCTATCAACCCTACAGTCCGAGTGTCCGACCGATATTAAGACTGTCAACTCAGCGGTCTGAGCCTCTGAGCGATACTGGCCCTGTCATCCTGACGGTTCGAGCGTCAGAACAATACTGAGCCTGTCAACACAGCGCTCCGAGAATCCGATCGATACTGAGCCAGCCATCCCAGCGATCCGAGGGTTCGAGCGATGCTGAACTTGTCAACCTGACAATCCGAGCGTCCGAGCGATACTGAGCCTGTCAACCCAACGGTTCGAGCATCTGATCCATACTGAGCCTTCCTTTCAACCCTCCAAACATCTGATCAATACTGAGCCTGTCATCCTGACGGTTCGAGCGTCCGAACGATACTGAGCTAGTCAACCCAGCTGTCCGATAATCCGATCGATACTGAACCTGTCAAGCCAACCGTCCAAGCGTCCAAGTGATACTGAGCCTGTCAACCTAGCGGTCCGAGCATCCGATCGGTACTGAGTTTGTCAGTCTGACGGTTCGAACGTGCGTGCGATACTGAGCCTCTCAAGCTGGTGGCCCGAACGCCCAAGCCATACTGAGTCTGTCATCCCGACGGTTCCAGCGTCCGAGCGATACTGACCCTGTCAAGCCAACGGCCCAAGCGTCCACGTGATGCTGAGCCTGTCATCCCACCTGTCCTAGCGATAGTGAAAATGTCAACCCACCAGTCCGAGCGTCCGAGCGATACTAACCTGTCCTCTGGACGGATCGAGCGTCCAAGGGATACTGACCCTGTCAACCCACCGGTCCGAGCGTCCTAGCGATACTGAGCCTGTCATCTCGACGGTTCTAGTGTCCGAGCCATACTGAGTCTGTTGAATCAACGGTCCGAACTTTAGTTTGCTCAGGACATAACAACAAATTATGCAGTCATTACTTAAAAGACCACATTTTTCTTTTGCTCTTACGTCATTATGCATTTATACGGCTGACTGCACTACAGCTGTATGTATGGAAGCCAATGTTTTAGCCGCCAAGTACAGCCCTCGTCAGATTCGACGATGCCAGTCTCTGACAATTTTCACCGAAGCCAGAACTGCGCGTTCTTAACATAATGCTGATTTAAAACGAAACTGTTGGTACCCAAATTAAATTTGCAACAACGCAAAAAATGCCATCCAAAAGAAGAACTAAATACGAGTTAGATTTATCGTTCTGTCGGTGAATAACCAACAACAAACAGAGCCAGAGATACCAGCGATACTTGAAGAATCTATAATATCACCAAAATCGGGAATATGCGCTCGATGCATGGTAGATAAATCTGACTAGTCTGAGCACAAATTTCGTCCAAACCAATAATTTGATTAAAATCACTATCATTCTTTAGAACTTGTAGCCTCAAATCAGAGTACAACCGCAAGGTCGTAATATCTCGGCTGGTTGCAACAAAAATACAGTCGGTACTGTATCTATTCACAGATGTTGTTGTTGCCAAGAAAGTGGTCGCTGTCTTAGGGAATACATTGATTTAACAATTCGCAATGGGTTCGACGTGGAAATCTATGCAACACCCGATTTGCCACACTTTCAACAGTCTTAAAAGAAATAAAATTTTGTCCAACGAACAAATGCTAGGCAGGGGCCCTAGAACCCGTTAGCCGACAGATTTAAGCCGTCGGCCAAGGGTTATTTGCGCAACCTTGTAATGTAGTCATGGGGTAGGGGTTGCGGCGCGTTCCGTCACAAATATTGCCCATATGGCAGTTGCCCACCATCGCCTAACAACAGTCCTCTCTTAAAATTTTTCAGTTCAAGCTTCGTGGTACTCCGACTTCGCAGTGATAATAAAGATGTTAAATGCCTTTTTGAGACCAAAACCTAGTAATGAGCAGTAAAATATCCTCTTCGTCACACCGATCGAATAGACTAAAGTTTGACACATTCATATATCACATTAAGCATTTAAAGAGGAACATCAAGCATAAATTCCAAAATATTGTCCGAAATATCGCGTTTTTTGTTCAAATGAGACGCTGCAATCACTGAATCATGTCTATAAACTCGCTGGCCTAGGTAACGTTGTGGGGTCAAAGTGCAATACATACCATGCCGTTCTCGATATACTAAGCCTAAGCCTTAGCTTAAGTACTTATATATGAAACATACACTAAGCCCAAGCCTAAGTCGGGATACTCCCGCCCCCGAATCACCCGCTCTAAGTTGTTCTTTTTTCTAACGATATAACATATTGCCCCTCAGCGTTACTTGGGCCAACTCACTGATGACGACGAAGACACTACAGCCAAAACGCCTACTCATAAGACTGAATAAGTGGTCAGATAGCTGAACTGAAAACCTAACAAATACAAGCTTAATGAAGGTAGCAGCGCCGAAATATGAACCATTCCCAGCACCAACTGGACCTTTCCACAAAACATCAAATCAAACTGAATCGATTGTGATGAATCTCTAATTGATGATGTCTATTTTCAACTCGTGCTGTTTCGGCAAAAATGCATATGACTAGTTACTCGCAAGCAAGGTTAAAACGGTGCTAGAGTGGTAATTTTGTTAAATCACGCTTTTACAGGCTTTGCCTTCGATGTATATACTACAATAAAACATCTGCAACCCGAAACCCCTTGAAAACCCTAAAACCTCGTCGACCATAAGCCCATTGAGACCTACTGAAAACACACAAAGTATTCGTGCTAGATTCCAGATATCTAAACCATCGTATTCAGCGTGCCGAAAAATCTATATATAGAGCATTTTTGATGCCCTCAAAACAATAAATAACCAAACAAATGAAAACTCACTGCATTTTGAAAATCGGGTTCGTCGGTCGTAAAAAATTTGAAATCACATGAAAAGGCATTATATAGTCAAGTTGAGCTTTATAGTATGACATATACAACATATGTATGATAAATCGTACATGATTTGCATGAAATTGCATACAAAAATGTATGATTATTTGCACATAATTTGTATAAAATTTCAGATAATAAATGTATGTTTTGCAGCCATAATTTTTTAAGCTATACAAAGCAGATATATCATAAAATTGAAAATTAGTACAAAAATAGCAGTTAACTATAACCATTCATACATTAGGTGTATCTTATTTCATACAAATATTTATGAAAATTCACACAATAGATATATCATATTTAATACAAAAATGTGTGAAAATTCATACTTTAAATATATGTAATCTCATACAAATCAATATATAAATTCATACAATACATATATTATTTTTCATACAAATGTATATTAAAATTCATACAATACCGGTATGGTATTTGATACAAATATGTATGAAGATTCGTACGTTATGTTGTATATGTCATACTATAACGTGATAAATTTCTGTCAGTTACAATTGTATTTTTTATACAAGCGTATCGAAAAATTCATACAAACGAGAAAACTCCTTTATAAAATTCCATACAAAATTGTTTTGGTATCCATACTTTACAAATGTATGAACTGTCGCACTTAAAATGTGTATGTAAACCAGACCACACAAATAATGTATGACACTGTACAAATATATGTATGACATATAATGCTAATTTTTAAGAGTGTGTTATACAAAGCCTAAGCCTAACTAGGGGAGGGGAATCTAGCACATAGCAGAACCTGCCGCATTAAGCTGTGATATTCTTAACCGTAAAACATTGTTCTTCTAAAGTGTATTCCGATAAGTATGGAATACTGAGGCAACGTGAAACAGTTTAGGGAAGCTGAGTCGTACAACGGTCGGGCTTTATCGCTATTTCTTAGTTTTGGCAAATAGGTATGTCACATAAGGTTTTTGAGTACAAAATATAATATCGTTGATCAAAAAGCATAATAAAATGCCATTTAAGATAGTTTTGAATACTGCCGAAAACTCTAAGCTGCGTCTTCTAGAATAACTGATGTATCACAGAGTGACAAAAAACATTGATTTGCTCAATGGCCGCAAAGTCTAACCAGAAATTACTCATCCATTAAGCCACATATTGTTATCACACAGTTGGTGATCAATTGAAAGCTGTTTGATTCTCCAGATTCCAAATGTAGAGTTATTTTAAGCGATTCCAAACTGGGAACATATAACATATTTACCGAATGACAATCTGAACATCGTTTTTTTGGAAAAATGCTTACAGTGGATGGCATTGATTATGGATGCTATTTAACTTTATTCAATGGCAGAGTTAAACCACAACTCTCAAATCGAATCCAGTACCATTCCATGACACCGTCCTACACTAAAAATTTGGCCAACTGTTATTGACAGAGAATATAGTTTAAGCTAAATGATTAACTCGAATATGTGGATATTAGCTGAACCCAAGCACCATGTGCAGTCTAACCGAAGTCGAAAACATAGTGAAACTGTGACGTCTGTGACAATAATAGCGATACCTACGTACATAATATACAATCTGGCGATGTCAGACTTATAATCGTTTCGGTATTTAAATTTCCCTCTCAGCACTACCGTATATTGAATTCAAATTACAACCAGGCCATGTTTCATTCAATAAGTCATCTGCGTGAAATCACAGGACCAAAAAGGTGCTCAGGTCTCTGCATTGAACATAATTTGGTTACGTCAAAGTTTGAATGTGCAACTATAACAGTTTATATTAATTTACAGGAATCCAAATACATCGAGAATTTTTCGTTTTATCAATTATCGGCTTCCACCCTGTATAATCATACCGAATGCCGAACAACTTCCACCCTGTATAATTATACCGAATGCCGAACAACTTCCATATCAACAGATGTGATTGAACATGAAAGTGTACTAGGTAATTTACGAAATAACCTTCTGATAATCATTAGATGTTACCGAAAATACACGTAGGTATCAACCAACGGGCCAGTGTTGAATGTTTCGCTGTATCCGGTACTATAAATCAGTGGTACACTATGGTTTAGTGGAAGTTTCCTATGTTATTTGTATTACCAATTATACTTTATCTTCAAATTTGCAATCCGTTGATATCGTTCAAATAATCCGTTGAACATCAATGTACTAGCAGTATGTCCTTATCTAAAGTCTTGCAGATAGTAACGTAGGTCCAGAACGTCAGTAGTATGTCAAGCGGGGCAGACCACGTTGGAGTGGAACCGATTTTCGGCTACGCCATGGGCACTATCAGTATTGTGGTTAAAATTATTGTGTTTCCGTAATTCTATTGAGTAAACAAGGTTAGGCTGTGGGTACGATGTTGTGCGTTTGGTCAGCGTCGTAGTCGAGCTAAATCGGTTCCGAAATTTGCTTAGATAATACATTTGTTCGAAAACCAAAGTCATGGTGGGAGGGTGAATCGGTTTGCTCCTCCAGGAAAATCGGTGGGAAGGGGCCAACGACCATCTACACCCGTCGCCCCGTGCCCTTAGCGCAGACAGTAGCCTCTTTGTAGCAGCCATATTTCTTCAGCTAGAACATTATTCGCCTGAGCTGCTTCATGAACAAAAACTGATGCTAATATTGTGGATTTGCTTTCAAAAAATGTGAGAAATAGAACTGTATAAGAAAACGGGATTTGTTGATATATATTGCTCGATCCTACCTAATGTGTTTCATTTCCTAACCCAGACACTTCCATTCCGAAGAAATTGAAAATTTTTAGTTTATGTACAAGACCCGGGATTTTTGAAGAATAAAACAATTTGTAAAGTCCAGAGAATCATATTTGATGGTAACTTTGATATTTACCGAACCAAATATGCATTAAAAATACTTATTTCACAGCTAAAATATACAAACTTTTCCGTTTTAGCACAAATATCCTCTCCTATGGTTAGCAACAAATTGTAAAATTCTGTTTATGTTTTTTTGGTGAAATTGTGTTAAAAAAGTACCAAAAAACCATTAAAAAATATCGGGAAAACATTTTTATTTTATGTGAGTAAGGGAAGTAGGAATTGAAATAATGAAATTTCTATAAAACTCGATACACTTAGTGCAGAAACTAAGCTACTGCGCCTAGAATTATTAAGCACCAGTTTGGGGTATTCTAACTTTGTCGGCGCCTGCTCGAAATCGAGTTTAGTTTTGAAGGTACAACGATTAAGTTTGGGACTAATCGTCAAAATGGACCAATTTCAAGCGTGGGACTGTGTCAAAACACCCTTAAAATTGACGCATATGACATGGAAGTGTGGCCTGGACAAAAATTAGGCATGTTGTGAGTGCAAATACGAACCCTTGAATAAAATACGAGCAACCGTCTCGTCATTTAGGGCTATCGGTGAAACCAATTAAAACCAGAGCACAAATCGAGAGAACGGTAACCTTGAGTGGACGCTGTCATCCATTAGTACGTTGTTCAAAAACGGCATACCAAAAAGATAATCCCACGCGAGGGATTTGATCGAAGCCATGACCCAGGTAACCTTGAGCCGCCAAAATGTAATACATGCCATGCCATTCTCGATATACTAAGCCTAAGTCTTACCTAAGTTTTGGTTCTTATATAAGGCATACTCTATAAGCCTAATTCGGAGGGCTGATGACCAACGAACCTATCTCGATCTAAGCTGTTCTTTTATAAACGATATAACAATTGCCCATCAGCGTTGCCTGGGCCGAAGCCGTCATAGCCATCAGCAACCCAATCCCTATTCCGAGTAAAAGGAAGAGGAGTGGAAAGCCGTTTCGAGCACTTTCCGATATCTGGGGGCCTCACTACGAGACCAAACCCGTTGTTCGGTGTTTTAACTAAATTTTAGAGCAGCTATTGCAGTACCTAGCAACTGTGCGCAAGCTTTGCGCTTAACATCAAAAAGTCTCGGAATTTTTAAGCATTTCCATGTTTCGAAACAGAAAATTTAATTCCACACAGCCAAAAATTCAATGAAATAGTCGATTTTCTTTAAAGTAATCAATTTTAGTCGATCATAAAAGAGAACAATTACAACCGGATACTCCGGGACGGGGCGGCTTCTTATATATTTCCGTTTGTCCTAGACGAAAGCTTGCATAATCGACAGGTAATAACAATTATTTATCATTGTGTTTCAACAACTATATATATAATATTCTCTTATAATAAAGTGTTTTAATATATAGTATGATATTATTGAAATAAAAATATACATTTTGTATACATTTTGTTTTAAAATAATTACTGTGTAAATGGGAAAATAAAATTTTTGTCGGTCGATCCATAGTAAACCCAGTTTGAATTGGACATAATCATACCTCAATGTCGGCGGTCAGTCAGTGTTGTTGCCGCATTTTTATGGGTATTTTTATCAGTTTTCTCAGATTGTTCTTTAGACACATTTTTAGTCGGCAATTAGGTTTGTTTTATTTCTTAAATAAGTAAGCACTTGAAATGATGAACCCACAAAATAATAGTGTTGTACAATCTGCTTTTGCTTAAAAGACAGCCATGATACTCAGTTTGTGCTTGAACTCGACTTAATATATATATTCTTAAAAAATGTCATAGAAAAAGTAGGCCAGGGTTAATATTTTGATAAACTTTTCTCTTTAACACAGGTTCAACATCCTATCATGGGTTTACGGGTACGACTCCGGGTGATTGTCAGGCCAGGACGCAATAAAATACCTTGGTGTGCTGCAAAACACGCCCCAACGCGGAGTCACCACGACCAATCCAGCATCCCAGTGATTCCCACATCGTAGCAAGACAAAATTTTGCAAATACCAATTAATCTGCTAAATTTATGATAATTCATATAGTGAATTTTGAGAACACGGAATCAAGTGTATATATGGCAATGTTCCGTGTTCTCAAAATGTGCTTTGCCCGAAAGAATCCGTAATCTCTGTCGCAAAACATTTTCGCTTGATTAGAGGACTCAAGAGTAATCGGATTTATGAAACGTTTAACGATAACCACTGTTGAGGGACCAGAACACTCTCGCAATAGCCTGACAAACGTTAAAAACAATGAGACAGTCTGATAAATGAACAAGTAGGTGTCACTCAGATAGATGATTCCGCAGTGTGGCAGGAACGTCATTTCATTACCCGTATTATTTCTGAGCAATTTTCGATCGCAACACTGAAATCAGACAAAGCTCATGGATATCGTTACTCAGATTAGGGCAAAATTTCATAAAAAAATACGTAACCGAAGCCAAACGTAAGCAGCAACACTTTTAACTACCCAAAATACATTTGGTAATAGCATGCCATTTTGACACAGCTAAAATATAAATTTATCAAATATAAAGTTTTACAGTACTAATCTGAAAATATTAAACCTTTAATTCGTACAGTCGTTGGACAGCAACAAATTACGTTTGAATGTCTTGTATTAACAAAATTGGGAGAATACTGCACGATTGCATGCGAGTTGCTGTTTGCGCGTTTAGCGAGAACTTTACGGATCCGAACAGTAGCTCCAAGATAGCACAATAGTTAGTAAGCTTGACTTTAACCGTAGCGATGGAGGTTCGATACCTTGCGGGGGCAAATAATTGTTCATCAATGCTCGAAATTTAAATTAAACAAGGAAATAAAGAGATAATCAAAATTTTAGTAAGCCACATGTTTAAACTGTGTTTAAGTGTCATATTCTAATAAGTAAAATTGAACAATGAACATCTGTAAAAAGTGTAGCATTGGCAAATGTTGCCCTTTCAGTGGCGAATACAGAAGATTCGGGACGGGCGGTTTTACAAAATACTCCTGACAGGGATGCGGAAATGTTTTCGACTAGAAACTACATATGTTTTATTTCTTCTGCATATTTCAGGTTTGTGTAGCATGTCAATACTTTGACGGGGGTCCGCTCTCTCGGCCAAATTCAGGATCAGCCAACGTGCCCTTTAGCTAGGTGTTACAGATTTGGATTAGATTCGCACCACAGGGCGCCGATTTGGACAATTACTACCAATTTATATACAGCAGATTGTGGTTATAGCGAATCTGGCATAACCTGGAACAATTTTACTATATTCAGCTTTAATTTAGCCATAAAGAGCCTAAGGTAAAAATTCACTGTATAATCATATTCGCTATAACCAGTCTCAGCTATATTTTCTTGGTTCAACTAAGCAGCACATATCCCACAGTACTTTATTTTGCATAGATAATCAAACGATAAGATTATTTATTCGATTTAAGGTCTTAGGTCCTCGAAATTTATTTTATGCATTGGCAGGATTTTTACGGATAGATGAACCTAAGGAACGCATAGGTGAACCTCAAGGCGAATGTGTATAAGTTGAAGCTTAAGCCTAACCCAATGCCATTTCCAAAATATGGCAGGAAATAAGGCTATCGAAAGCAGGTAGACTTAGGCATTAGTTGAAGGCTTAACGAGCCGGTAAAACTAACTTTTCGAAATACAGCGAGTTTTTACTCGTACGCATCGGTCAGCATATATACGTCTGAAGTAACTCATCTGATAATCAATATAATGCTATTTGAATTGATTACATTAGCTATTAATTATTCAATGTAATTACAGCTAATGGAGATAAAATATTACCACGGATATCTTGTAAATAATTGACGGCTTCTGCTTAATATTTAAAAGAGAATATGTTGCTTTGAATAAAAATTTACCCCGAAATATTTATAACCGAACAAAAAGAAACGATGTTCGGCTTTAAATTTTTGATAAATCTTCGTTTTGGTTATTAGCTTATCTTTTAGAGTAAACGTTTAGAGAAATAAGAATAGGATTGTCAGGACCGAAGCCAGAAATTCGTGTATCCCCATAAAATTTTAATAATATACCCAATGGGCCTAACCCACGGCGGGGGTCAAGGAGACCCAAACGTCCCTCCCAAATAATAGTTTCAAAATAGCTTTGCTCGTGATCAGCATCCGTCAAAATTTTCAATCAATTGCTCACCAGTTGATTTGTCTCATCAAGCCGAGTCGAACGGAGCCCAACATGCCCAAATTACGAAGAAAAAAATTTTTGGGTTCCCAAAAAAATTTTTGGGGACCATTGGGACCCAAAAAATAAAATTTTTTTTTGTCTGGGATGTGAGCAAAATAGCTATTTTCTGAACCAGCTCAATGTGAATCGATAATGATTCGGTCCATCTGAAACCAGCTGAATCGATTGGTACCAAAATTTTATCTGTGCCTTCAAAATTGAGTAAATTCCGGCTGGGGGGATAACCGAAAAGACCCCAAACTTGTAGATCCAAGTCTGTAGATATAAACTTGACAATAGCAAAATTGGGCACATTTTATGCAAAAATTCAGCATTTTTCACAGCGATACCGAAATACTTAAATATAGTTTTATTTTTAAAACAAAACAACGCGATTAGTGAAGTAAATAATAGGAATATGGTTCACCTCCAAGACATTCATTCTTGTCAAAATTTTGAAAATTAAACTTTTTTAGATATTTATAAATTTGAGCAAAAATTGGCAAAACAGTTTGTAGCTCTCAATAAAAAAATTCAGCGATAAATCCAACTTATGTTGATCCGACACATCAGGGAACAGTTATGGCTTTAAAATGTTGGCCGCCATAAAATCTCTAAAATTGCTAATAACTTTAATCTTAGAAAGAAGTAATATAAATTAATATTTTTTCCATTGCGTAATTGTTAATATTCTATTCGGAATGTTTAAAATGACTAGAGCATCGCAAACACAATGAACAATTATATACACGACTGAGATACGTTGAATATAAAATTTGTGAGAAAATTCAGCAACCCAAGTTGTGCCCAAGACAGACAACAAATATTTTCCGCAAGGTTAAATGCTATTTTTGGGGCATTGTGTAAATATTGTCTTCTGTATTCGGTCCCTTTCGATCAAAATTATTGACACATTGCCGTAAACGAATATATTTAAAATAAATACTGGATGAATGTGAACCAACAAGAAGCATACCCCTCTGAAACTAATTTTCTGTTCACACGAAATCAAAAAAGTCTATTAATGGTCCCCCAAGTTATCTTTATCAGGCACTGATCTCCTGCTTCGCGGCATTATAGCGGAATATTATGCGGCGCAGGGGGATTCATCACGCGACACCTTAGTTATGATACGAGAGCTCCGGGCCACTACGCCACACAGCAACTGTAATACATAATGAATATATACACATGGGCGAACTACCTAGTTCAAGGGGCACACCGAGTGATTCGGGGAAGGGGCCTCCCTGAGAGAATAAGCGGCGGAGGGAAGTTTGTCCGGGAAATAAACGTTCCACATTTTTTCTAACTCAGAATTTTTCTTAGTTTATGCCAATTTATCCCCGA
This sequence comes from Trileptium ribeirensis, assembly GCA_030248225.1. Lineage (NCBI taxonomy): Eukaryota > Metazoa > Nematoda > Enoplea > Enoplida > Thoracostomopsidae > Trileptium > Trileptium ribeirensis. Next base: position 1,657 of record JASANE010008070.1, on the reverse strand, counting down.
TTTTTGGCAATTTAGGCAAACTTTTAACAATTTAATTGGTTGACGATATTTGCTCGACTTCACAGATTGTCTAAAAGCATAAACATGAAGGCCCAAAACTGTTGCTAAGCCGTAGTCTATGGAATCCGGTCCATGCTGAATTCCATCCATGTATAGTCGGATAGTGGGGGTATTTTGGGTGCCACGTTTAAGTTGTACGATAATACATCGCTGATAATAATTATATCAGTGCAAACTCATCAATAACTGACGACCATATCGAGATTATTGCTATAAGTTTCAACAAAACAACTCCTAACGATCCAATTAGTACCATAACAATTAATGAATGATCTTCCTATGGCATCGCTGATAAATCATTACCTACTAGCGTTTATCTCGGCAGGTGGTACTTATCTTGATATGTTGTGACTGCGTATAAATATAGCTATAAGCTAAATATAAGGTACTAAAGTCTCTACCTGCGTTCCAGCGATAAATAGCTAGTGATTTGATATAATCATGAGTTCATGATGGTCTATTAAGACAAGAGTTGTAGGATACTGCCATCACCATGTAAACTTTGAGGGGTGATGTGACCCATTTGGTCGAATCGTCTCCGTCTAAGGCTTCTTGGCAGGGAACGGAACATAGAATAATCCCCAAAAAATTCTAGTGGGTTGCAAAATTTATTATCGACCATGGGCCACTCGCGAATGTTGAAGGTCCTCACCAGCCTGAAATCAGAGGTTCATGGATCGCGTCGTGCGTGACAAGTTTATATGACGATGCCATCTAGTCCCAAGGATCTAGTGCCAACGTGAAGCTACTTACCTATAACAAATCATAACATGGAAAATTGCATTGCTGTGGCACGATTAATTTCAACTACTAAATAGATACATTTAATTGATAGGCAATAATTCGATTAACTCTTTCGTTCGTAAAATGACACATTTGGTACATTGCGTCGCGAATTGTTTGTCCAGTTTGACTTTTGTACAATTACTCGTTCGGTTTGCGAGATTTCTCAAAGAACCGAGCAACAGCTCCTATATGACACAGTTGTTCGTCTACGTCGCTTGCACCCTAGATACCCAGGTTTAATCCACAGTTGAAGTAAAAGTTTGTCCACGATTGTGCAAAATACGCTTTGGTTTGACAAGAAAAGGGTTAAATATAATTGTTGCATCGTCAAAATTTATAATGTTACTTTTACATAAATAAAATATATACTCAAAATCCAAAAATTAAGGTCTAAAGGCTCAAAATTCTAAAGGTCTAAAGGTCCACAAAATTTGGAAAAATTCCGATTTCATTAAAATTCACTCACCAGCCTCGCCAAATTGTGCTCGAGATGAAATTTTAAAATATAACTATTTATTTGAAAAGAAATGTTTGTTCATTGTCTTTCAAACAAATAAGACAACAAATGATAATATCCACGCCATTACAAAAGAAACAGGGTCAGGTGTGAATTTTGGCAACTCAGGTGAAATGCCGGCCAGATAAGGCCATGTAATACGAGTGCCAATTGTATTAGGAATAAAATAGCATCGCAATATGAAGTTCCACAAATTTTCCTCGTTAATCAAGGTTCGTTCGATTCTACGGCTATGCCTATATTCTTTGTATCGAGGAATCCCGAAATCGAGTCATAGCTAAACATAAGGTAGGA
>JASANE010008067.1:0-35679 GCA_030248225.1 Trileptium ribeirensis | reverse complement strand
GTTACATCTGCTTCATTCGTCATATTGCTAGGTATGGTTTGCTCCGTACACTAACAATTTCACGACGTATCAGCTTACGATGGTTAGACGTAGTTTATGGCTTGCTGGCGGCCCCAAGGCTCCAACCTACAGACAAGTTCTGTTCCCATCAAATTGTTCTAAATTTTCGAATTCTTAATAATTGTGCCTTTTGTACTAACCTAAAGATATGACCTTTATAGAAAGTATATATTTACATGTAAACATTATATATATTATGTTCAAGTGCGACTTAGAAACAAAACTGTGAGCTTGACGACGGCTTGGCCAAAAAGTTTCGTAACTGTTCATTATTTTATTTTTTCTGTATTATTTTATTCCTTTTCTGTCTGCCACTCCGCCGACTTTGCTACACTGTATATATCTAACATAGATAGCTCAGGATAATGTAAACACAAAACATACAACCACATAAATTTGAGTATCCCTTGTCTTCCGTGATAAAGGGTGTATCGCAGTGATCAACTAAGTTCAGTAAGCCCCCATATTGTGTGCATAATAGCCTTTTCAAGCTTAAAAGGATTCCAGGCGATAGTGCATTGTAAACTTGATTATTACAAAGTTGGGTTAAATATAGTTAACGAGAGTTAACTTTGGGGATATATCCCCTAAAAAATATTCAACCTAACAGCAAGACCCCTTGGTGCGGAAGCTGAATCCCAATTTTGTAGCCCCCGAAATTCTGTTATAACCGCCGAATTTCTCGTATCCACCCAATCTTTAGATGGAATCTGTGCCAATGATTGATGTGAGTAGATGCGACATTTTCCTTTTCAGGATGCGAAAGATGCATTGTCATTTTTGTATATGTATATATCATTTTAGGTTACAGACATAATGGGCTCTCTTGTGGCAATTGAAAACCTTGAAACCTTCCCAATCACCAAAGAAGTCTTGGAGGTAAACGAATTTTACTAATAATTATGCGTACTTGTACAAATCATACACGTATTCATACAAAATTGGGCTATAATTCGCAGCATATACTTAGTTACTGAGAGTTTAGGCGTTGATTTAACCAAAGTAAAAGAAAATAATCAACGATACACAAATTCAGTAACCAGCATTATTGAGTTAGGGGAAGGTGAAGAAATTGCATACTCCTATATTACGCTTTTTCGTGGTGTACTGAAGCCACAAAAATAGCATACCCTTGATCACGTATAACTTATATTCAATCTATAATATACGTTACCTTAAAAATTAGAGTTAAGCACTAACATACATTAACGTTACTATTGATCATTTCAATTCGTTCTGAGGATGCGCGTCAGCGACTGCATCAGGAGTGCAGATCTATCTCAAATAGAGGAGGACAATTAATTTTTTTGTTATCGCTTAAACTAGAAAACATTTAAAAACTTGGCTCTGAATTTCACATCAAGACTGATAAGTTGGGGTCGGAATTCCCTGTTCACCTTCATCTGCGCTCACGCATCGCATTGTTGCAAAATGAATTAACATTTCAGATCAATCTTTTTGTGAGCCTTCGATGTCGCGCACAATATCGTTTTGATCGTTTATTCGTTACGTTAAGCTTACGCTTACGATTCCAAAAAAAGAGCAGTTCATGCATCTCGCTCAACAAACACATGAAGAGCAACGCGGTGTGTACTTCGAACGGCTGAGGAAATTCATTTTTGCAACGTTGCAAAATGCTATGCTAAGACAGGTTAAAACATTACCGCAACCATCCTGCGTATCACTCTGAGATTATTGTAGAAGGGCACAAGGAACTTGAAATGATCTGCACAATATATATATGTTATTTCCGAATGAAACCACCTAATCATTGTCTTTATCTTAAAAACAAAATGCCTGTTATTTAAAATTTAAATTCCTTGCTGGTCTTTGCTCGGAGCGGGAATTGGATGGGATTCCGTTCTTTAAATTTTAACGAATAGCCTTGTACAAATATGTATGATACCTCGCAAGCTTTGTTGCGTTAACTTTTTAACTGCGATTTTTAAATCTCATTAATAGTTTTATAGTTTTCGCTTTTGCATCGTTTAAATTTTATGTGTCGTATCTGTAGATAATACATATAAAATGAACAAGCGACAGATCATATACGTAAATAGGGGAATAGCACGCTATTTGGAAATGGAGGCGGACTCAAAAGTGGGTAACATAAGCGAAAATTGCGGTCGCCATAAGTAAAATACCTATTTTTTCCGATGTCTACCGCGAAGTAAAGGCAACCGTTCCCTTATGCTGCGCCCGTGTACGTAACAAACGTGATCGTACGCTGTTTTCCGAGAAAAATTAGAATCAAGACAGTTTGAAATTCGTTACTGTGGGAAAACACACGTTTGATGTAAAGGAAGTAAAAAAATTATTTTAAACAGTGGTAGCAGGGTGTGGGATGTAGACATGCAGTAATTATATTTCTGAATGTGCACCTGCATACTATAATACATGTAAAAGTATAATCGATGTAGGGAAATCGATACAATTTTATTGGCTGTCAGGCCTACTTTGGATGTGCTGACTGCACATTCCGAGACTAAAATCTGTTATTTTCACCCAAAAAATGGTTCATGTGCTCTACTACATTGCATATATGATTACCTTACAAATTTGATGCGTATAATCTGGAATGTTATATTTTTGTGTAATCAAACTGATTAGTGGGATATTTAATATAACTTTCAAGGGTTTTAAATTATCAAAATAATCAGAAGTAAAGAACCAGTCACCGTATAAGCTTGTGGTGCTGGTCGAATTTAGCATTCTCTCGCTGTCGATGATATGTTTCAGACAGGTTTTTTTGTGTTTTTCTTAGAGCAAAAACACAGCGAAATTTCAAAAACACCTAAAATTTCAAAAAACACAATTTAGCACACCTGGACTGTTTAATTAAAAGGCTACAAAAACCAAAATTTTTAAACTCTGAATACTTATAAACTGACCATGTTTATAACTGTGGAACCTAAGTCTATAAATTCTGCAATGTGAAAAAATTAGTGCTAAATATAACTGATTGGTCCATTGTATAAATATATAATGTATGCATTAATATAAAATTGCTAGTAGCCGGTTGATTATCATTACTTGACCTTCCCTGTAACGCTAAAACAGGGTATTTGCTGGTTAATTAAAAATAGACGTAAATGTCAAAAACACACCTAAATGTCAAAAACACACCTAAATGTCAAAAAACGCACCTAAATTTAAAAACACACATTTTAGCACAACATGAACTTTGAAAAAAAACCCTGTTCAGAGCGTATCATGGTTTTGAAAAATGCTGGCTGTTTAGTTCTATGGTTCGAGCAAAGGCCTGTAAAATGTGAGCGTTCAAATCAGGCTCTTATCCAGAGCAAATAAAGAGACGAGGCTGAAGAAATAGCAAAGGGGTTTTTGATTACATATAGCAAAATGAATGAACAGTACTACATCGCAGCAGGGAGCTCAAGATGAAGCAAGATTGGTGCGCGCCTCTTACCTCCCATAGTTGCGGGCCTGGTGCTAATCCTACCTGTGTTGTCTTCTAATATCGTGTTAACTACGAAATTACATTTTCAAACTCGCCTAGCTCATAAATTTTTCATTTTTTTTCTAGAACTAGCATAAAACGCTGTTACGAGCCCTGACCTTGACGCGAAATTTTACGCGATATTTTCAGCAGGTTTTCAAACTTGTGGAGCATTACAGACAATTTCATTACGCAATCAAGTAAATTCATCGCAATGCACTTAAAAATAATTTTTTTCTTGCAATTTAGATGAAACTCATGTAGCATAAATAGTACGTAACGTATAGCAAAATGTTATACAAAAGATTTGGAAATGTGGAGGACTAAGTGCTTCTAACAATACGTTTTATAGGCAGTCGCAGAAACTGCACTTGTCGGAAACGAAACAATAAGGCTAATCATATTTACACTGTGAACGCCAACTTGGTAATGTTAGTGTATATACGCCTTAGAAAATGGGTAATATTCGAGCTCCGAAGGCAGTTGTATTGGCTTAGTTTATGGACTCGCTACTTTCTTTAAAGTTGTACTATAGTAATTTCATGCAATTACATGAGATATTTACTTGCTACACTTTCCATGGAAATTAATACAAGTACGAGAGGTTGTATGCCAAACAAATCGTAAATCATTGTGTGCGCATTCATACATTAATCTATGACTATATCAGCATAAGTTGTAACAAATTGAGCACAACAAATGCATGGCACGTAGTACACATTGTATGAATAGTAACACAGAACGTATTATTATTTATACATCTTTTGTATGAATCTACACATTAGAATTGCATGCTTTGTTACACATCACTTTATATGAAATTACACACGACACGTGTATGATAAATTAAACAAGATTTGCATGAAATTACATACAAAAAATATATGATTATTTGTACATAATTTGTGTGAAATTTCAGATAATATATGTAAGTTTTGTAACACATGACTATGTGTGGAGCTATATAAAGCAAACATATACTAGGGACTTGTCTCATGGCCAAGAAAGTGAATTCTGAGCGTATATAAAGGTTAATAAAATACTTACATTTCCACTTACATTTACTTACATGACAAAATCACAATTACATTCAGGTGCACAACAAATATCACAGGTAAAGCTTTGCAGCCTCAGTTCAATTCTTATATACTTGTATTAGTTCTTATATATATTATATTCATTCAAACATACTATGCAGGTGGACTCAAATAGTAGAGCACCATATATATCTAAACTTTCTGAACAAAATGAGCCCAAATGCGGCCAGATCACACCGCTGGTTGTTGCGATACGACTCATAACATGTTTTCTTTGGTTCCCCAGGACCCTACTCGGGCCCTTTCGGACCCCCTTTTGAGGGGGAAGGAGTTGGAATCGGTTTTTACGCCTAACTCAAATAGAAATTTCAAGCTTTCGAATGAGGTATCGCGCGACCTGATCTGCATGTCAGAAGTTGACTTATGCGTGTCAGCCGAAAAAACCCACAAACAGACGCTGCCAAATTTAACACTCCTGGCTAGTAAGAATTCTTCGTTTCACTCACTGACTCAGAATTCAAAAATTCAAAACAAGTTCAGAACTCCCAATTATGTATAAACATTCATACATTAGGTGTATTTTATTTAATACAAATATTTATATAAATGCTACATTACGTATATTTAATGTCATACAAATAAATATTAAAATCTATATATACATTACTTTTCAAACAAATTTATATATATTCATATTCGTATCGTTCCATACAATATCAAATCACCATACAAAATCATACAATGGAAGAGTGACATTTGATCCAAATATATATAGATTAATGCGTTATGCGCTATATTTCATACTATTAATTAGAGTTGGCTGTTCAGCAACGGCCGTAAAAGCTTTCAGCCGCTGCCGGCCGCAATTATCTTCGGCCGGCCGTTAACAATTTTCAGTTACGAGCCGTTGACTGTTGTATGTCAAGTGAATTGAACCAGACTATCAGAACTTTATGACGACCGACGGCCGGCCTTTTAACAATTTTCGCGGTCGACCGTCGGCCGTTTCATTTATATCGGCCGCCCGTTTCACTTCACGACCAACTGTTGCCCAACACTACTGTAAGGTGATAAAATCCTGTCACTACAGCTGTATTTTTCATGCCAACACATCGGAAAGTTCAAACAAGAGAAAAGTGCTGCAATCAATCTCATGCAAAGTTATTTTCATATTTATACCTTACAAGCGTGTGAACTGTCGCACTTAAAATATGTATCTAAACCAGACCACACCGTGTATGACACAGATACATATAGTTATATTTAAGAGGGTAGGGCAGTTGGAAGACACGACATGAACCGTTACGCTGATTCGGGACAGCGTTTTTTGTGACCAAGGACGCACTTTTGGGGCACAAAAATTTTTCGATGTATGTATCGCGATGACTTGGACTGGTTCTTCTCCTCCGAAATGTAAAATACTTCAAATATATAGGCTTTGTACAGGTATTTAGACCCATTGTATTTGTTGACCGACATATATAGTCCAGTCGCCTCAAAGCCATTTCATACATATTGATTCCTTTAATTCAGTTTGATACAGATATTAATTCTCTTAATCCACTGACTTAATTTTTAAAGTTAGTATTATGATTGATAACTTGATGCGACTGGATTAACTTAAATAAATGAAAAAATTTCGAAAAGTACTCACTATCTCGGTACATTTTTAGCCCCACCTTCATTTTGCACAATTAAAAATTCCTCACACACAAATATTACTCTATATAGACAATCGTTTGCGAGTCATAATCAAACCGTCATCATTAAAAATGAACACTTAATGCGTTAACTTGCCCAACCACAAACTCTCCGATATAACGCATGCGCATATACATGTGTGTTATGACCGTTTTTTGTGTTCCATCGTGTCTTTGTGAATGTCTATGCGTGGATACACATATTCTAGATTTTTTGTCTAAGCAGGGTTTTTTGTGCAAAATCCTGTGCATTTCCACACTAAAATTTGAGAATGCACACCTCAATTTCAGAATGCACAAACTTTTGCACATTAAATATTTCGAGAATTTTTTTATTTAATTGCCCAATAGCTGGGCTCTCCATTCGCTGAAAATTTTGCCAGGGGGCATGAACCAGGGCTCCCCTGGTTCCAAACTGGGGGGGCGCTCGATTTTGCCAGGGGTATTTTGCCAAGAGAAAAATGGCTAAAAATCGTGTTAGAAACACTGCCAAAACCCTTTTGATGGGGAGAAAAAGCTCTTTTGAAGAAAATTTTGACAAAATTTGCGAAATTTTTGGCTTGAGAATGGAATTTTAGTACAAATTTTGATCAAATTTTATATACTTTGGACTGACTGGAAACAAGAAATATGCCAAGAAGCAACGAACCGGGGGAGCTCAAAATTTTGCCAGGGAGCACGAACCGGGGGCACCTGTTTTGAACCAGGGGGAACCGAAAAATGAAAGCGGGCCCCCACCCCAATTTAAAGAGCCCAGAATAGATTTCTCTTGTTTTGAAAGGCATGTAAGTACCAACTTTTACGCCAAATTTATAAAACACATATATTCTAACTGGCTAGTCCAAACTTCGGAAATTATCACCGGGGGGGGGCTGAGCCAGAGGCCCCGGCTCACCTGCCGCTGGGTGCCGGATTTTGCCTGGGCCCAATTTTTTTGCCGGATTTTGTCGCGTTTAGACGTTAATTTTCTTCAGCAGGGGGCTTTGGGCTGGGGGTAGGAGCCGAGGGGTAGCCGAAAATGCCGGGCCCCCGCCCCCCCCCCCCCCCACATTGGACTAGCCAGTTCTAAGACGTTTGGTCTTAATACAAAAATTGCAATATCGATAGATATGGCACCATATACAATGCATAGATATGAATGGCAAGACATGACTGGAAGTTTCGAGCAACTTTTTGATTTTTCTCACTGAAATTTGTGAATGCACACTTTGATTTGAGAATGCACAAACTTTTGCTCACCTGTAAAAACCAAAAAACCCTTTGTCTAGATCCTTTCATGTATACGACAAAATAATTGTGTGTACAGCGTAAGTAGTGCTGCGCTTAACGTACACACGTGCATTATGGATTTGGGTATAATATACCCGTTTATAAATGTAATATAAAACAAGAGTAGCTCAATTCGAGCAATGGCGAGCAATGCCGTATTAAGCAGAACGAAGCGTTTTTGTTTTCGTCAGAAGGGGAAATCGGCACCGTCTGTCGGTTCGTCCGTACTTCTCAATTACTGAGCCGACTTTATTTTTAACTGAAAAGCCAAATATCCGTCAGGTGCAAGAGATAATTTTTGACAAAATTTGTTTTTGTTAATTAGTAATTAACGAATTAGTTCAGCGTATGTGCCTACTTGTAGCATTTTCAAACAAAAAATGCTTATTTTTCAATGAATAATTAGTGTAACACTATTATTTTGGTTCGTCTACTACATCTCGAAGTGCTGATTACGAATATGGCGTTTATTACTATTCGAGAAAAATATGCTGATAAGTTAGTTAATTAGCCAATAATTATTAATTAGTTTATTTTTCGTAAATTTGCAAAGTGTTCAAAAATGGCAAAAAATGCACAATAGGTGTTTTCTATGTCGCTAATCACGAATATATGATTTTTAAAGCTTTATGATTTTATCATGTGTGATAATTAGTTATTTAATTAGCTATTTAATTGGTTGATATTATTGATTAGCTAATTTTTAGCTAGTTTGCTATTTGTATAGTGGATTTGAAGTCAGTTGTCTGAAACGTGATACTTTTATAAATTGATTAAATATGTAGTTGGAAATACATGTATACCAGGGAACAGCCGGAACTGAAATTTACCGGAATCAGCAACCGGAACCGTCCATTTAAACCGGAACCGGAACCTGGTCTTCGAAACTTGTAGTAACACAGATGAAGGAAGAAATTAAGGTACATTAGACTTCAAATGTATTAAAAATAACTTTTACATTAAACTTAATGTATTGCGATGGCATTATTGCCTCTCTGGAATTTTAGGACCTAATAATGTTTATTTATCGATCAATATGTAGGTTTTTGGACTCAGGGCAAAAACGGCTCCCAATATATAGCCTTGCGCCAATTGCGTCAAACTGAATGTGTGTGCACGGTTGTAACTGATCATGCTTGCATAGACTAAACACTTTCGCTCAATTTTAGAACACATACGTTTGTTGCACGTTATTCTGTAGGACATAGTTTAAAAATATAGGAAGCCATAATTGGAATTTGAGTAAGTGAGAGTGAAACGAGTGAAGCGAAGAATTCTTACTAGCGAGGAGAGTGACATTTGGCAGCATCTGTTTGTGGGTTTTTTCGTGTGGCATGCATAACTCAACTCCTGATAGGCAGATCAGATCGTGCGATACCTCATTGGAAAGCTTGAAATCTCTATATCGCGAAAACTGATTCCAACATCTTTTTCCTCAAAAGGGGTCCGAAAGGGCCCAGGTAGGGTCCTTAGGATCCCACCAAAATACGTTATGAGTCATATCTCGACAACCACAAGTGTGATCTGGCCGCATTTGGGCTTTTTTGTTTCAGGAAGTTTAGCTCTATAAAGTTGTGTAGATGTTGTTGTTACCTAGGTTACCTACGCTCCAGGATTGGGTCAAAATGGGTTTTAAAATGTACCCTTGGGACCCCCGAAAACACTAAATTGGTTATATCTCCTTAGCCGCTGGAGCGATTTAGCTAAAATTGGGCTAATTTTGTTCAAGCAAAGCCCTATATATAGCAGCTATACACGTTGCGTTGCTATTGACCTCACCTATCCAGCAGGGTTGGGTTAAGATGGGTTGTAAATGGGCCATTGGGACCCCGAAAACACCAAAATGGCCACATCACCTCAACGACTTGATCGATTCGACCGCGCTTGGGCTCATTTCGGTTAGAGAACAAAGCTATATATTGCTATATGTGATGTTCTACTATTTGAGTTTTGTTTTGGGTCTTCGACTTTAACGAAATGTAAGTATTTTTCCTAACATTTATGAGCACTCAGAATTCACTTTCTTGGCCATGAGACAAGTCCCTAGTATATATTATTTTCTGATCATTGGTCAGAGACATTGTTTAGGCTAGCGTTGGGCAACCAGTGCCCGTCAGCTGGATCATAATAATGATAACTTTCTGGTCAAAATACTATAAATGAGACAAACTGTTATACTCCTCGCCCAGTTTCAATAAATACAGTTGATTGCCAAGAAAACAGTTTCTGGCTGCTTTGCAGATAACATTACTTTGCTTCAATGTAGGCTGGTTTACAAAGTTTACAAGCACACTTGCTGGTGCTTGACGCAATTTATGTCAGTCAAGCTTACAGCTAAGTACTTCTAAATAACCCATACTCTGTTGCCGAGTCGTACCAGTTTAATTGTAACATATCCCGCATACTTCTGAATGCGTAAAATTGGTGCTACAAGCCTCGAGGTGGCTGTGTTTTGGTAACAAACTCTTGCCGTGTTTAGATGAAAAATTCCTACTGAAAATATGTGTCCTACTTACGTTTCAGACTGCAATTTGTTGCGTTAATCTTTTATTTCGTTTGGTTGCATTGAAACTTGATCATTGTATATATTACATATTTTGGACCAGAAATGAAGCAAAAATATGGAAAATTTCAAACAAAATGTTTTTAACCCGTATTCTGGTTTCGGTATGGTTTTTGCATTTTTCCGGAACAACCGCAACCGAACCACTATTTTCGACGGAACAGGAATTCCGGTTACTCCCTGATGTATACATAATAAAACTTGGCCTATTGCGCCGCTCAATTTTTGTAATTTATTACGTTTACTAGAACTTGTTATAAAAAAATTAATGACGGTGATGTTGTATATAGTTATTGAGCGGAGCGAAGCGAAACGTTTTTGCTTTAGTCAGAGTGAATAAAATCGGCACAGTCTTTCTGACGGTCCGTCCGTTCAACTCCTCAATAGCTACTGGCCCCTTTTAAAATTTTATTGTCTGAAAGGCCCCTTTTATTGTCTAATATTCTTCAGGTACAAGAGATATAGTTTTTTTCTTGCGTAGCAAACACAATGATGTAGTTTTGCGATGGTATACAGTACATTAAGTATTAATTAGTATATTAATAGATGAAAAATGCCGGGTTTGCACCCACGCACACCCGGGACCCAACGTATTTAGGGAAAAGAATGGGATACCGCCCCGATTAAGTACCAGCCTGGCACAAAGGCAAAAAAATTTTAAGGAAATGGTCAGAAGGTTCTCTGCGTAGCAGTGGCTATCGTTATATTTTTCTGTATTTTTATTTTTATTGCATTAATATACAAATAATATACAGTTGTACAATACATTACACACATATATAATTTTCTACAACTTATTGCAATAAACCTTTATATTTCTATTAATATTTTTAATTGTGCTGTAAATTCGCCCATTCCAAATATAGCTATAGCTTTCCCTAAAATATTTGTAAAATCAATTTATAGTGTAATTTGCTCGTCAGGAGGATTGGAAAGGTAATTGCAATCACTGCTATGATCCTTACTCAACTCTACGCAAAAAATTGATATGTGTTTTGTTTGGTTAGAAAGTCCAAAGTTATCTAAGTTTTTTTTCGAAAATTTATGTTAGTAAAGGGATCATTCTGAACTCAAAAAATCAAAAAAATTTTGTCATAAACATCGTCAAAATTGGTGTATTCTGATCCGCTTCGTCGAACCGAGTGAATGGTAAACAACAATTTCGAACTGGGGGATTCTAGGAAACACTCGGAAATCTTATAAATAATATTGAAAATGAGTGAAGCGTTTTGTGTTTCCAATTAAACCAAAAATCGCAACCGTCAAATAAGGTATATACATACTGTTCGAATCTTTATCGTAGTACAAACTCATTTAGTAAACTCGACCGCCTAAAGCCATATCTTGTGCAACCACTGTCAAAATCTTTTCTAAAAGATCATTAAACTGAATAAATACAACCTTCTCAGTATCTTCGAACCAAGGGATCCTGGATTTTCAACTGTTAACGGAATGCAAGGTCATTAGTATAACCCACCTTCGCGGATAATATCCCGATACAGATTCAAATTCTGTGCCCAAACGTCATATAAATTTTGAAAGAATTTAATGACCTGCGTTTTTGTAATAGGCGTTTTGCAGATGTGCGACACAAAGTCCTAGAGTATAGCACCATTGATTTTTCTAAATTAAGTTTTAAAATTTACAGTTTCCTTTCCAACTGAGGCAGCAGATTAACACGCAGTGACTGTTCATTTGAAATTTAATTTTGGCTCTCGTAAATAACAGCTGCGCTGGCCAAACTCCTGTTTCAACATACATATACTGTTCTCGTACTTTATAACAAATTAGACCATCACCAGATTTACTGTAACCTAGTTTCAACCGTTTTTTAATTTTATCACCATTTTATTGGAATTTTATTAAAAATTGGCTCTTGCTTTTATAAATCGTTCACTTACATTCATTAATTGCATGTGCATTGATTTGCAAGATAATTGTATATTTCAGACCACGCGAATTGGAATGTACATCAATCTAGTCAGGAAGCAGAATGCGGCAACATTTCCGGAACTATCGCGACGTTGCAAGAATTTGATTAAGGATTGGCAACGATTGGTTACCTGCCACAGCCAAACGACATCGAGTGGAACAGCATCGTCCAGTGGCAGTCCAGGTATGTGCGAATCTTGCATTTTGGGTTGGTCATTATTCTAAATTTTATAATTATTGCTGGGTGTATTACTGCGGAAGCTAGTTCGTGTTTGAAATGTTTCGGAAAGCTGTTCCGGTCATAAACATCCCTAATGGATGTAAATTCAAATTATAAGAGGTTCCCATATTTATGGACAACCCCTCAATAATCCGTTATTGTTATTGTATTCGGAGTGTAATAAGTGAAACGAGCGAAGCGAAGAATTCTTAAACGCCGTATGGTGATGCAGTTTGACAGTGTTCGTTATTGGGTGACATGCATAACTCAGCTTCAGCTGGTTCATTGGAAACCTTAAATCTCTACTAGTTAGACACAAAAACGGGTTCCAACACCTTCCTTCCGCAAAACTATCGGATTGAGATGGGTTCAAGTCACGAAGGAGGCCGAAAAAACGCGATATTTGTTGTATATATTCCGATAACCGGTATACCTGAATCAAATTCAGCTTATTTTGTAGAGAAACTAAGCCTCTGCAAGACCGTATAATGCTTTGCCACGTGGCTCTTTTAAAATGAATGATTTGAATAAAAATTCTTTTAAAGGGACACACGAAACCCAAAATACGCAACGAAAACGGCTACAGACTCAACAACCGCTCGAACCATTGGGTGTTGGTCTCATTTTATAGAGAAATTCATGCTTTATGTGGCTGCCAATAGTCTGCTGCTATTATTTACGCTACAGGGTCGGCTCAAAGCGAGTTTTAAAATAGAGCCGTGTTACACAAAACGCCAAAACAACTATATCTCCGCAATCGCTCGAGATAACGCTTGTTTTGGTCTCATTTTATAGAGCTGTTCATCCTCTAAATAGTGTTCTGATATTGTAATTATTTTACGCTGCAGCGTTGGGTGACAGCGATTCACAGGGGTGTTTTTACTGCTTGAAAAATTTGGCAAAAAGCTATGAACGGAGGAGCCCAAAATTTTTCCTGGCTGCGAACCAGGGAACATTCGGTTTTTTACCAGAGGGCACTTGAAAATTCCAGGCCCCCACACCTATTCCCCTCCCAATTTGGAGAACCCAACTTCATTTATATCTGCGCATGGTATACTGTTGCGTCATTAGTTTTCTCTGCAATGTTAGGTCAAACTAGGTTTTTGAATGAGCCTATGAAATCCAAACTACACGAAAACAGCTCTATCTCTGTAACTCTTCGAGCTGTAAGGGCGTTATTGCTTTCATTTTGTCCTACATATATAACTACACATTATAAACCCTAAATACATAATTACTGGGTGTATTCTCTACTATTCAAGCAGCATGGTTGATATTAGGCTAATTTTGTAAGTTGATGCTAAATACAGCTGTGTTAGGTCGCTAAATTACATATTCAATACTCAAAATTCACCATCTTTGTGATAAGACAAACTACCAGTATTAGTTTGTATATTTAGATGTTTATATAACGACAGAATTCAAATCCTAACCATAGAATACATGTAACAGTTAACCGAAGCGAATTGCGCTTATTTGTTGCAAACTGAATACCTTGGAACTATATTAACGCATTGCTGGCCTGTCCACAGCCCTCCGAAAAGTGGGGGGGGCATGTTCATTCTCGGGGGAAATTTCAAAGTGGGGGGATAAATTTTGTTTAAAAATACAAAATATTTCCATATTTTCATGCATTTTTACTACTGTGAACGTACTTTCAAGCTAAAAAACAATATTTTAGCGTTATAAATAGTGGTAATTAATGTTTAAAAAACAATTTGCAAACAAAAAACATAAATTTTCAGACATAAAAAATTTTTGGAATTAGTTGAACATGGGGGGTTTCGGCCGAGTGAGGGGGACATGGGGGAAAATCTCACGAACATGGGGGGATTTGGAAAGTGGGGGGTCCCCCCCACCCCCCACTGTGGACAGGCCAGCATTGCAATGAAAGTGTTATTTTTAGTAAGGGCAAAAAATTTTCTATTAAAAACCGAATCTTTGATATTTCAGCGCTTTTTTATGAAAATTAAACATGAAATTACGATAAATGAAATCAATAATGTGGATGATTTTAACAATTATAATTTTACTGACTAAAAGATTTCTATTTGGCCTGTGCTGTTGATCATTACTATAATAATATACTATGTGGTTCATTCGTTCAATTTAACATAAATGACATATTCTATAACAATTTCTGTGCTATAAAAGGGAAATATTTTTCAGAATTTTTATATAGACTAGACTGCTTTCAAAAGTATTTTACATATGATGAAAATTAGCTTTATTGCAAATACAATCCAAAAAGCGCGGAACCTATGAAAGATTATTCATGAATTTGTTCCACTTCCTGCTTCCTGATCGTATATATAAATTTAAGTTTTAATATGAAAATTATACTAGGGACTTCTCTTATGGACAAGAAAGTGCATTCTGAGTGTATATAAATGTTAGGAAAATACATTTCGCTAAAGTCGAAGACCCAAAACAAAACTGAAATAGTAAAGCACCACATTACATAGCTTTGTGCTCTGAACTAAATGAGCCCAAGCGCGGTTTAATCGATCTAGTCGTTGAGGATATACGTCCAATTTGGTGGTTTCGGGGTACGGGTTTCGGGACCCATGTATAAACCGTCTTTACCCAATCCTGCTCGGAGCTTTGCTTTCTGAACAAAATGATCCCAATCTTAGTCGAATTACTCCAGTGGTTGAAGAGATATGGCTAATATGGTGTTTTCAGGGTCTCAAGGGCCCATTTACAACCCATTTTAACTCAACCCTGCTCGACAGGTGAGCTCAATAGAAACGTAGCGTATATTGCTATATAGAGCTTTGCTTTCTAAACAAAATAAGTCCAATCTTAGCCGAATCGCTCCGGCGGCAAAGGAAATATCACCTATTTAGTGTTTTCGGCGGTCCCAAGGGTCTATTTTAAAACCCATTTTGACCCAAGCGTAGAGCGCAGTTGACCACGGCAACAACAAAATCTACACAGCTTTATAGAGCTAAACATTTTGAACAAAATTTATTAGCCTAAATCCAGCCAGATCACACTGGTGGTATGACTCATAACGTATTTTGATGGGATCCCTAGAGACCCTACCTGCGCCCTTTCAGACCCCTTTTGAGGGGGAAGGTGTTGAAATCGGTTTTTGCGTCTAACTAAAGGGCACAAATAGAGATTTTAAGCTTTCGAGTGAGGTATCGCAAGACCTGATCTGCCTATTGAGAATTGAGTTATGCATGTCACACGAAAAAAACCCACAAACAGACGCTGCTAAATTTCACACTCCTGGAAGTAAGAATTCGTCGCTTCACTCTCTTCACTCACTTTGAATTCAATTATTGTCATAAATTTACGTGGTTTTAAAGTATGCTGTCCTCTTTTGTTTGTGATGAGCTGCTTAAACATGCTATGGTATAATGCTGCATCTATTTTGAAAGAAAAGAAGTAAGCCTTATGATGTACGTGAAATTTTGCTTATTTGATGACACAATCACGTGTTAGTAACGTGGGTCATAGTGATCCGTACCATATTTCGGCGATGTATGCTTAAAACTTTAACGGAAATGATGAGTGCATGAGATAATTAAAACAGTCTCTGGCATGTAAAATTGTCATGGTAACTGAGTTGGTACAAGCAGATTTAGGGCGTACATCAACTAAGCTACACTGAACATAAAAACCAGGTTTTTAAAATATAGCTTTTCCTAAAAGAGATCTACATATTTGGCAGTTTATATAAGGCTTGAATAGCTCGAAAGTGCAGTGACTAGCCAGCTGCGCTTTAAATTTCTGTATTCACCCTTATGCTGTGGCGTATCTGCCGAAGTCTACAGCTAGAAAGTTGTACGTGCAATAAAGGGATATTTCACATGGTCGACTGCAGCACATATCAAAAAATTGTTTCAGCTTTAAATCGTAATCTTGATTCGCAATCCCTGAATGAATCTTCGTCAGCGCAGTTAAGGGCACGTGTCGCCTCAGCTCCGGTGCTCAACAAGCTTATACCTGAGCAGCAGCATGTAACTATGTCCGGCAACAATCTTCTTGGTGACCGAACGGCCAGTGCCACGACATCGTAAGTATATTTGTAGCTATAAAATACAATGCACTGGGTGATCGCTCTCAAGAAAATTCTGGACTTTAGAAAATATCATGGAAAATCCTAGGATTTTGGATGGTCATGAGGCAAAGTAGAGTAAACCCTATAAAATCTTGAAAAAAATGCTGGAATTTCACACTCACTGATATTATGTTTTTCTTCTTTTAGATACTGCCTGCATCACCACTGAGCGATGCCTGCCTAACAAGTCCATTATTTGTCAAATAATATGAAACAATGATGCTTATACAAAAATGTATAAAAGGTAGTAAATTATTAACGCACAATTTTTGACTTTATTGCGGGTTTCAGAGCTAAGCTTTACAGTTTTCAAAAATAGATATTATGCTTAGCGATTGTGAAAAGTGAGTGTCACGTGTCGATTTACGTCTTTAAAAATCCCTGGAAAATCTCACGCCCGGCCATCCTGGTGCGCATATTTATTTATGTCGAACCGAAGTTGGTTAGGAAGTTTACACTACTTATAGGGAAATAAAACAGTTAAAAAGGGTATTTTGAATGAGCTATTGAACCTACAATGACTAAATATATTGTGTAGTTCGTGGGCTAGTTTTTCTGATGTTTAACGGTTAGTCGCTGAACTTTTACCAATTTTCCGTGCCGTTTCTTTAAATTTGTTGCTAATGGCAATTATTGTTTGTTAATTATTATTTTTATTTATCGAACAGATTTGCTTTTGATTTTTCTGCTTGGAAATATAGTTAATTAAATGTACAAGCCAAGTTGAAACAACTAATTAATTGGTCGTTTCTGTAGTCCGTTTTGGAACAGTAGTTTTGCACTTTCTAAAAATAAATTTTCCTATTATTGATACAGTCAAGTATTATTTTTATTATTTTCACGATATTCTGGCTGATAAAATATCCGAATTAATTATCGTTTTTGTCTGTGTAGCTTAAAATCTATTTTTGGTATATAATATTATAATATATTTTAAGGGCCCTTGCTGTCGCGGCATCCACAGAGGCTTCTGAACACGAACCACCAACGTCACTAACAATGAAAATTTCTCTCAAAGGTTAGTACACTAATTTTGGACACAACAAATTCCTTTGGAAATGATTTCGACCATCATTCGAGTACATTTACACCGTTTATTTGAATCATAGCCTCAAAACAGAAATAATGAGCTAGTAAGTAATCCACGGCATCGCCGATGATTTCCGGATTTGTGTTAGATCAGCGGACTCAGGTTAACAACCCAGTGGAATAAATAAGTGCCGGTCTATGTTTTTGAATTCAGAGTCAGGACTTATCGTTTTGGCTGTATGTGGTACCGAACATTTTGAGTTATAAAGCTTATCACAGGCGTCGAATAAGAAAAACTCAGTAATCGAGCAAACAGATTACTCTAGTTCAGTGCTACAAACACTTGCTCTCTTGAACAGTTTGAGCCGTACTGTGTGAGCCGTACCGTTCCGTAAGTCTGTGGTATTCGCGTTGTATTCACATAATGCACAACACGTGGAAAAGTTGAGATCGTAAAAAAATTTTGCCCGAAAATTCTCTTCCTCGATAGTAATGGAAAACCCGTGAACTTCTGCAAAAACTTTTTTAAATCTGAAGAATGTTGAGCAAATAATTTGTTACGATTAGTTTAGTAATTAAAACTGGCATATCAGTGTAGCCGATTACACTGAAGTCAGATTCTACTTTGTTTGCTTTCAAATAATTCTGCCCACTATGATAATGGCAGGACTGTAGAGGCCTGCACTTGCCTGTTGGACATTATTCCCTATGTGACGGCATTAATCTGAAGCCTGTCTGCTATTTCGATGCCGTAGTATGCAGTGGGGTCCGTGAAACATCCAGAATACGCCCGAAGTTATCAAATTCTTTACTTACTTAGTTTTGTAGGTGTTAAAAGCTCCCTGTTCGTTGACCGGCATTCCTAGAGCAAGTTTGCAAGCGGAAGGGAATTGTATTTCGGCTAGAGAAATTATAAGCGGAGTGACTTTCCTAGCGGAGTCCTGGAACGACGCTGCTGAAATAAAAATCAAAACTGAAGAAACTTATATCGACTAATTGTGTTGAATGCGTCCACGCCCTAGAAAATCCTGACATTTAGTACGGAATCAGCACAAATCATGAAAATAGACGGGTTTCTCTGACCAATTGTATACAACACCGAACGCTTGCTAAGTCTCCAAGACAAGGGGTCACACACTCGGGGCCCAGCTGTGACCCCTGAACAAGGGGAGGCCGTAATTAGTCAGTGGTCAAGCCCATGAATGTGGCGAATATCTGTATTATATCTAAGGGGCCTATCCCACTGAAAGTAAACCATATTTGCCCTCTCTGAGTATTCACACGTCGCGTACAGAAAATACATTGAGAAAATTAGCTAAATTATAGTAACAATGAGGGAAACGGAAAATTATGGTTGTCAAAAAGGAAAATTTTAGTGGTTAGCGGGATGGAGTGGGTGCCTCTCAGGCTTAACCAATGACGGATCATACCTCTCCCTAGAAAACCCCGGAATAGTGGACTTCATCTTTTTGCTGAAACTTCTCAATTTTACCGCTTTCCTTTGGATTATTCAAATAAATTATCTAAAAGTACTTAAAGGCCCAACCGCATTTAACAATAATGTATACTGTATAGCGTAGCCTAACGATTAACTGCAATTTTTAGCCCCACAGGATACAATTACGATTTTTTAGCAGCAGCACGAAAAATTAACATATTATCGCTAAAAGAAATCAATTTTATTTTTACAGGAAAGTACCTGATGGTCTGAACTGAAGAAGATATGAATAGATATATACATTACGTTAAATGTTTTTCGGCCCATGTCACCGTAAGGGCCCAAACGTTACTCGATAGGAAAAAGAATAGGATAGTGCGGGGGATTTTACGGGCGGCGGCCCAGGATTTAGACTTCGGATTAGTCATAGCAAGCGTTTTACTCCCGTCCTTACGTTACATTGGTAAAGTTTTACAACCGATCATACTTCTACGACAGCGACATATAGACCAAAGCAGCATTTAACTATATTTCCGTTTGTTATATTTATTGTGCAAAAAAGGGCTTATAATATTCTGGGAAATAGTCCAAAATATCCTGGTAAATCCTGAAAAATTAGTATTCGATAGTGGTATGTTCAGTAAACCTGGGTTCCAGCCAAGAAATCCTGTAATTTCGCACAGCTACTGGAGACCATTTCCCGCACACCATGCGCTAGAGGCTTCTAACCGTAAATAATAGACCTCTAAACTGTATGTAAAACTATGTCATTTTTTTCAGGAAATTTCTAGTTTTCAGCCTTTTTCATAATTGAAGGAAGGAATAAACGGTTTGTGGTTTGAAAATGTGGCAAATGACTTTATATACCGCAATACTTTGCCGGTGTGTTATTGAAATGCATCGAGCGGAGTTGTCTTAAAATGGTATTTAGCTATGCTCAAAATTTACATTTTTGCTGTCTGTGTCACCCGTAATTTATTACCGGGTTGATCCATTTTCGCAAATTGTTTTGTTTGACGAGTTATAAAGTCTTAATTCTGTGCTAAGCTTTATGTTTTCGTAGCTCCAATTGTTTGTTGGTCATAATTGCAAAAACCATTTTTATGCATTTTTCTATTGTGACAATATGGAGTACACCCGATATTTGAGACCACAATTTGAGTTATAACCCTTTGAGACGTAGCGCACCAAAGAAATGACGCAGAGCATCTTGATTGGTGTGTCTCACCTCGAAATTATGTATAGTTCTTGGGCGGCGGGGGGGGGCTGGGGATACAGTGTCATTCCAAAAAGGGTACATTGGTGACATATGCGTTCCAATGACTTAATCCATCTTTTTCAGCATCCTCGAGAACCTTTGTAATAACAGATGTAACAAAACATGACATTACATTGGAAATCACCATATCATGCATGAATCTGGAGACTCCCAGAGGATACAGTACTATTTCAAAAAAGGTACACCAGTAACAAATACGTTAAATCACGCCTATTTCCAGCGACCCCGAAAACCTTTGTAGTGTCCATATAATGCTTATTAACGAATATCTAAAAAAAATATATATGAAGGGTTAAAATAGGTCGTTTCGGGAACCCATTTTGCGCCCCTGCCTCCTTCAAAGATGTGTTGGTCAACAAAGTTGTAGATTTTATCTAAGCGAATATAAAGATATGCAACATTTTTTGATACAAGGTGCAACATTTTTTGATACAAGGCTTGTGTTTTGAGCGCATTTCCCTCGATCACAAAAATCCCTTTAGAGGGATCTACTGTACCCCATTGGTCACCACACAGACGATAAGTTATCGTAAACAAAAGATCTCAGAGTTATCGTAAACAAAAGATCTCATGGAAATATCTTCTTTGATTCCTGAGATATTTAGAAAACACTGTTCGGACTGACGGACGGACTCAGTTAAACTAATCAGTGCGCATTAAAATATAAGCTTGCTCGCTTGCTTCCCTCGCTGCGCAAACATTATAGACTATGAAAACTCAGTATTTGGCCCCAAGGCATATCAGCGCAGGTAGAGCGGCCCATAAAACTTATAATACCGGCGTTTCATGGTGATAGTGCTCAAATATGTTGTCAGCTTCAAGCGTGAGGTTAAGAATTTATTTGGCCATAAATTTCACCCATGCTGACTGAGTACATGTCTCTTAAATTTAACCAATTTATAATAAATTTGGCTATATGATGTGTTAATGATAAGCCCATAAGCCTAATGATTAACGATTGCAGAGGCTGCCTCGCTTGGGCCTAATGATCCATAAAGTAGTTTATGCAGTTTTATCTGAATATTGATGGTGTATCCATTCCCTGTTGATTATAAATTGCGTATTTATTGTGGTCTGGTGTAACATCTTCATACCATAACGTTAAAATGTTTGGATTTACTACTTATCAGTTACGTGGATGCTGTGCTTACCGATAACAGCTATTTTTGTGAGAACCACCACATCGTATTTCACGGTGTTGACAGTGGTACTCATTTCTCAAATTTACGCTTATGCGGTTTTCAGAGCATTATGGTGAGTTAACACGTTCTAATTTTTACTAAAATTTGATTCGTTTATTATTAAAACTAACGATTCACAATTCTTCGAAATTTGAGCTCAAAATATTTTAAATAATGCAATGTTCATCGATGATTGGATAAAAAAGTACGAAAAGTGTCAGCAGTGTTCACATGTTCAAATTCGCACAAAATGCGAAAAGGGTGCTTTCAAATTTTAACAAAACTTTCAGCCAAAAGTTCGAACGTGTTAACGCATCTTTCCTGTTCTCCTATCTTAAATATTTTCTCGCAAGCGAGGGTGAATTGGACCGAATGTGGTTTCAGTTTTTAGTTCGTTTTGGTTTAATTACCTGCAAAAGGCTTTGTTTGATGTATGTAGTACCCTAAAACCTCTTGAACCCTAACCTTATTGAAAAATCCTGAAACCTCTGCGACCCTAAACCCATCGCAACGAAACAACGACACATCATGTATTTGTGCTGGTATCTAGATAATCAATCCATCGTATTAAGCCTGCCGGAAAACTTATTTAGGCAATTCATGATGACCTGTACGCAATACGTACCAGACATCTGAAGACAGACTATATTATGGAAGCCTAGTTCATTGAGCTTAAACCCATCAAAAAGACATGAATATGCACGTCGGAATTTAGTTACCAAATCATTGTTGAAAATTATCAGTTTCTGGAAATTGGGTTCATTGACCCTAAAACCCAATGGAAACGTGTGCAAAAGCAAAAGATACACATGGTGTACCCTAGATAATCACACCATCATATTCAGCCTGCCGGAAAACCTATATACACCAGGGAGTAACCGGAATTCCGGTTCCGGTTCCGGTTCCGGCGAAAATCGTGTTCCGGTTGCGGTTCCGGCAAAGGGCAAAAACCATACCGGAACCGGAATTCCGGTTTAAAAATTTTGTTTGAAATTTTCCGTTTTTTGCTTCATCCTGTAATCCAAACATAATGTAATATATATTATACAATGATCAAGCTCCAATACAACCAAGCAAAAGAAAAGATTAACTAACCAATTTGCCGTGTTAAACGTAAGTAGGGCACATAATTTGAGCAGGAATTTTTCATAATAACCTGCAGGAGTTTGTTAAATCAAAGCCAGGTCGATGCTTGTAGCAGCTATTTTACACATCCAGAAGTCTGTGGGATACGTTTGAATTAAACCGGTCCAACTCGGTAACAGAGTATGGCTTACGCAGAAGTACTTAGGGTATGCTTGGCTAACATAAATTGCGTCAAGCACCCGCCAGTGCGCTTGCAAACTTGCTAAATCAGTCTAAATTGAAGAAAACTAACGTTATCTGCAACGCAGCCAGAAACTGCTTTCTTGGCAATGACCTGTATTTATTGAAACTGTGCGAGCAGTATCACAGTTTGTCTCAGTTATGGCATTCTGATCAGAAAGTTATCATTATCATCTAGCTTACGGGCACTGCTTGCACAACGCTAGCCTAAACAGTGTCTGACAACTGATCAGAAAATTACCTTATATCTAATATTTTCTCTTAGATTTATATAAACCAATAATTTTAAGTTTCCTACAGAAGAACATGCAACAAACGTATGTGTAGTAAAGGGAGGCGACTGGAGACAGAGCGAAATGTGTATTCTACGCTCCAAGCTTTGTAAGCACATTCGATTTGACGCAGTATACGCAATGGTGTATAGTGGAAGACATTTTTTTGCTCTGAATGTCCAAAAACCGACATATTTGATCGATAAATAAACATTATTAGCTTCCTCAGTCTCTTTAAAGTTTCAGAAAGGCAATAATACCATCGCAATACATTAAGTTTAATGGAAAAGTTATTTTTAATGCATTTTAAATCCGCTATACCTTCATTTCTTCCCTCATCTGTTTTACTATATATAAATTTCGAAGACCAGGTTCCGGTTCCGGTTCCGGATCCGGTTTAAATGAACGGTTCCGGTTGCTGGTTCCGGTTCCGGTAAATTTCGGTTCCGGTTATTCCCTGATATACACATATCGGAAACCTGTATTGACAAAATAATTCTTGATGACCTGTACGCAACACGTAACCAAACAACTGAAGAGAGACTATTACTTTGGAAATCGGGTTGACTGACCCTAAACCCATTGAAAACCTATGACAAACATATATGCATGCTAGGCTCTAGATAACCAAATTATTCTATGTAGCCTGCAGAAATACCTATATATAGACTATACATGATGCCCTTCATGCGATGCATAATCAGACCAAAAAAACTCACTACATTTTAAAAATCGGGTTCGTTGACCGTAAATCCTTTAGATCCTATTAAAGGTATAATATAGTCAAGTTGGTCTCTAATAGCAAAATGATCGTATCGAGCGTGCCTGATAACCTAGTGGGCATTTATTGTAAGGTGAAACAAGAAAATTTATAAATCGGCGACATTTATAAAATCGCTATTTTTGAACACTGGCCGAGACGAACCATATTCGGGTCCACAGAGTCACAAAGAGTAGTCCACATAAACATCGTGAACAGAAAACTTGTAGATCTGGATGAGCTCATTCTGTTTTTCAATGAGCTGGTGGTGTCTATTTTTTTATGGGAAGCATATGTCGCGAATTATGGAATGCAAAACACTGGTACCCATATGCTCAGATTTGGCAAAGACCCTTAAAAACTTGTTTTTTGCCATTTTGATCCGAAGATAGGGCCGAAGCTGTTCACACATATCAATTCTGCTGTTGAACAAAAAATTTTCGAATTCCGTTCATCCGAAAATGAATTATGAATGACAGCGACAGACAAAAAATTTTCACTATTTTCCCTTAGCGTCATCAATGGAACCTGCGCTCGTTTCGCTCGCTCCGTTTCAACGATTGAAATTTCCTTGTCTGCATTTTAAATTTCACTTTTTCGAAGTACAATGTGATCATTACTCTAGATTTTTGCCAGGTTAGACGGTATACAAAAATAATCAAATTAAAATTGAGCAAATTGATATAGTGTATGAACAGTTAAAGAATATGAGCATACGCATACTACTAAACAATAATGTAATGCTTTTTTCTCCAAGTCCAAACCAAATAGAAGTGATCGAAGACCGTAGCTGCAGCACTCCATACATACAGTTCAGACGGCACTTAGTAGCTATCCGCACAGGGGCGGAGCCCAAAGGGAGGTTAAAGGGTTGGAACATTGGAACCCTTTTTTTCGGCCGCCGAAAACACCCGCAGTTTAGACTGTCAGCATATTTAGCTTGACCTGACGCCAATGTATGCCAATTTACCCCGAATTTTACCAATTGGTCCAAAATTTTCCGGGCGCGAAGGCGTCAACCCCCTATCTAATATCCTAAATCCGCCCTACGTATTTGTTCACCGCTATAGTGTACTATTAACTGGAAAACTGATTAAAATTTATTTTTTATAGTATTTTGATGTGCTGATCACCAATATTCGTCTCAAGATGGCTAGAAAATAATGATACACATGTGAA
This sequence comes from Trileptium ribeirensis, assembly GCA_030248225.1. Taxonomy (NCBI): domain Eukaryota; kingdom Metazoa; phylum Nematoda; class Enoplea; order Enoplida; family Thoracostomopsidae; genus Trileptium; species Trileptium ribeirensis. The sequence goes on along the minus strand of JASANE010008067.1, from coordinate 10,905 downwards.
CTCAAAATTAATATTAATGCACATGTGAACTCAAAATCTCGCTTCATAAGATGAGCTACTGGTATAGTTGACTTAAAGTTGAGCCGATGATTTCATTTTACTCTTTGGAATATATCGAGTATCCAGCACTGCTGTAAAAGATTCACTTAATGCAAAACAAAGTTCGGATTAGAGTTTTAATCATTTTACCATATTGTGAGATATAGACACATAGCCTAATAAACGTCTTCATTTTCACGCATATTTTATACGCTGTCGGAAACTATCGTTCCATTAATAAAATAAAATGTAAAAATAGCCAATATGCAATTATTTCATTTTCACGCATGATTATTTTATTCGGTGAGTCGAACAGTGATCGTGCCCATTAATAAAATATGATGCATGAAAAGAACCAATATAACCAAAAAGAACCAAATTAGCACATTGATGTGACAAGAAGGATTAGGGACGGGCCACCCCAGCCAGCTTTCACGGACTAACTTGGAAAAACTAACTGATGGGCGGACTCATACTAAAATGTATTTAAGTGACCGGTGCCAAACATTTTTGAAGAACTTGCGACGAACCTTGACCCAGTATAACTAGTCGGTAGTGGAACTACATTTGTGAGCGGAGATTGGGCTGTGGCATTACGAATGAACTCAATTTTATGGTCTTCAAATAACTACATTGCATAGGGCATAGGGCTTTATCATTGGTAAAAATATTATATTTGAATTCTTCGACCCAAAAAACCTATAATGGTTTGATCGAAACGATGCTATTTCAATAAATAACACAAATATTGCAAAATTCTCTATTTTAGCTGCATTAGCTTAACTAATTAGCTAATTACTAATTAACCACTCAAAATTTTTTAATCCCAAATATCAGGTGCACACTCTGACATGATAGGCTTTCAAACAAAAAAAATAGTTTTTAAAATCGGTTCAGTGGTTCTTGAGATCCGTCGGACCGAACGAACGAAAGAACGGACGGACATCGACCTTTTTAGTTCCAGACAGAAAATAAAAACGCTTCGCTTCGCTCCGCTCAATTATTTCATTTTCAACGCATGTTATTTTATTTGGGGATTCGATAACTGTTCGACTCCATATCTTTCACAAGTATGGCTATATGCCGTTCAATGTTGCTTTAGGGAAGCATTCTACAATTACAAACAACGCAGCAGCACGTCAGACCTCTACAATGGCACATCTTACGGATATTCCGGAACACGATTCGATTTCATCAACAACGTCTGTCATCAACAGTACGGGTAATAGTAACGAAGCTAAAGACAGTCACTGCATCCACCAATCTACATTCCTTTACGATAGCTCAAAGTCTTTATCGGCAACAGTGGCAGATTCCCGAAAACGAAAGATCGACCAGCAACAGAGTGAAGATTGTGAAAGCATGAAGACACATTTTGTCGAGAAGGCTAATGGTGTGCAATCGTCCGTACCCTATGCAGCAAAACGACTAAAGAAAGCTCCGAGTGGTATTAAACTGGCGTCCCCTAAGCACGATAGCCGCAAACGCAAAGACGCCACATCGAGTGCAGATTCGGTTGTGACACCTGTAGCATGTGAAAAAACTAAAAAACTCAAAACAACAGCAGAGCTAATAGCGGATTTGACAAAATCGTTTCCGTCAACGAAGTTTGCCGACGGAGAAAACGAGGCATCGGTTGCTCCAATGGTCGATTTAGTTGATGACAAAGTGCAGAACGAAACAAATTACGCTTATAACATGGAACTCCAGGAGAAAAAACTGTGTGATGGCAATAAGGAAATTGGTTCGAACACTACACCAGCGTCAAGGGATGATGCTAACGATACTCCACTTATCATTGCTCAACCAATGAAATCAAATTTTGCACCTAAGTTGTCGGCAAAGCCAATACCGTTAGTACCGATAGCAGCAGTTGTGAGCGGAGAAGGAGGAAATCAGCTGATTAGCCGGCCACAGACCAAATACCATAGTGCCAGCGCTTGCGAGCGGCCACTTCCGCAACAGTGGCCTGTGAATACCGCGCCGAACATGGTTCCGATAATCTCTACTACTACATCAACAGTGACAGCAAATACTAATAATGTTACGCCATTGACACAGTCGCCGTATACGCAGTTCACATCGTTGCTAGGCAACACTAGCACAACCTCTGGCAGTGCAGCAGCTACTGCTGCAGCAATAATGGTATTGCAGGCGTTCGGCCAGCAACAACAATTGCAACAGCACCAGCCACAACAACGGCGACGGAAAGGTAGACCGCCAAAGCATCAGCGCTTTCCCGTTGTTACGCCAATTGACACCGGCCAGTCGGCCTACGTGAACCCGTTCTTGTTTTCTGGAACCAGCGTTTCGGTAGCAACCCCGGCGGCATCAGTAGGATGTTCGTTATCGCATAATGGTCTCCTAGTTAATGGAAACCAGTCGGATCATCAACAAGTGTTAAATACATCTCTATCAGCTCCTAGCTACGGTTTTGGCAGTCCGACAAGCCCCTCCGCTTCCGTAATAGACAGTCGTGTCAGCAGCGCCATTGATGCTGTCGTCGCGTCATGCGCTCCGGTAAAACGAGTTGCTCCGCCGCCGTCAAACCTTGAGGTATTCGCGGCTGAAGATAGTCCGTTTACAAATAACCCATCAGCTACGGTTTCTCACTCAACGCCACCAATCTCTATCACTTCAGCTAGTCGTAATACAGTGCCTCTGGTACCAGCAAAGGTTAAAACGTTGCCTACGATAGTAACGGAAGTAGTTATTCCTGTAGCCACAGCTACCGTAACCTGTAACGATACAGATTGCGATAACAGTAATCGATTGCATCCGGTTGTGTTTACTATTGAAAGTGATGATGACGAAATGAAAGGCAAGGACACGGTTAGAGAGATTAACGCAGAACAAACGGCTTCCGCTGCCGACATTTTAGCATCAACAACACCAACATCTCATGATCAACAAATGCCGGACAACGGACCAAACATCGGGGTTGATGTGGACAACGGTTGTGGCGAACTCGGGCAAGAATGCGCTGTTTCAGAGAACAAAGCTTCTGAAAAACAACTTGATGATCGATCGCGTCGAAAGCCACGTTTTAAGACAAATTGGTATGAGTGTCTTCCACGGCTGCCTTCGCTTTCGCCCGAACTCAGTCGTATTGCATTGAATAGCGATCAAAATAAGACTGACATCGTCTCGACTGTTGAAAGTGAATTCGATGGACTAACAAAAATAGAACAATATTCAATAGGCGGTGAATTCGTTTATGCGTGTAAGTCAAATAACAGTGCTGGATGCAGCACACTGAAGGCTCGTAACAACATCGAATTACCTGCTGTCACGACGATCCATGGCAGTGAAACACAACGCCTACTTAACTGTCGATGGTCTGGAGTGAATGGCTTTCGTGTTCGATTAGCGAACCACCACTTGGAGAATGTCGCATTCGAAGAGAACACGTCATCGGTCGTCAGCGATGGTACATCGCTGAAAGAGCCACCGTGTTCGCCGCCGTTCTACGATTGGCGTTCACGATTTACGCAGCCTCATCCTCAACATGCCGACCGTCAAGTCATGACAATGCCTTATGTCGATATTGGCGTACCAGATTTTGTCGAATTTGCTTACCCAGGATTAGAGGAAGTGTTTTCACTGCCACGGTGGCCACCACCATCTGTATGAAATGAGCAATACCACAACTGCACAAATTGGATGGGGGGCACATACCTTCATATATATAATCCGTATTTTGGTTGTTTGAGAGACGTTCAAGATTTGTTATGCGCATTCGTGGAAACACGGTACTTCTGCATATTCATACAATATGCTTTCATTTTTTGCACACATCAAAAAACTCCAACTCATTCTTAGAATATTGAATATATTATTAATGTAAAACAAATATTTCTATCATTGCTTATGTATGCATATATGTGTTCTCAATTTGAGAACTTTCAGAAAGTACAGTTTGTTGCAAAAAGAACATTTAATATTATAGTTAATACTTTGACTGTATGGCAGTACCATTCCACGAAAATTCGCACCGTTTCAACGCCGTAGGCTGTTGCTGCCATTCAGCAGACATTTTGTTTGCGAACGCTGTTAAAGCTGCTAGTTCGGTACAGACGAGGAAGATGCAAATCTTATTGCAGTCGATGTATCAAAAACAATGTCTCACACCGGTGTTATGTCGGACAATGCGAAATCTTTATCACTTACATGAACAGTTAATTTTTCGGTTAAGTTATTCGAGCTACTGTACACTGTTTATGCGATTTGATGATAATTTTTACGCATTTATCGGTAAGCTAGGCTTTTTAGTTATTAGCTAACTAAATGATGTCGAATATATTTCAGTCGTCATATTTTCGACGTCGTATAGCTTTGATTCAACAATAATATCTACAATGTCTTAATGTTTGCCTAGTTTTCTGTCTATTGTGATCGAATAATGTTGATTGATTCAAAATTGACCTATCTTGGAAGTATAGCTCGGATCCTTAAAGCTTCTCTCAAAGCGAGCGAACAGCACACGTGTAGTCGTACAGTTTTGCCTAATTTCGTTTTTGAGGGACCTATGTGCAATGCATACCATACCATTCTCGATACACTAAGCGTCAGCCTCATTTAGGTAATTGTATGAGATATGCACGAAGCCTAAGTCGAAGGGCTGCGGCCCGCCGAACCCCTTTTCTAAGCTGTCCTTTTTGTAACAACATAACGTACCGCCCCTCAGGGTTACCTAGGCTGACAACTGTACAATTGTTATACAAAATGTCCCAATAAGGCAATCTTCGAAAAGCTTGGAATATAAACTTTGTGCGGAATTTGACATTAAATATTCAATATCCGGGGCGTTATTGAAGTTGGTTCGAAACAACAGTTTAGGAACATGTTAATTCCGTATAGTGTAAATGTTTAAATTCTATTTTAGCTTCCACATATGCATCATCTACCGACTCACTGTGCTTCTGCTTACCTCACCCACCGCGGAGGGATTATTGTGGTTTTTTCGAACTTCCATGTTTTGATGTCTCCGAAAGTACAATCGCTTCAAGTACGCCCTTCACTGGTACATGAGTACCATAGAACAAAAATTGTAGCCCTTAAGAAGCTTTGTGTTAGGAAGCAAGACATTCTACGACTATTCGAGGGGTGAACTTAACATGATCCAGATGGCTTCGGTTCCCCAGGATCCGTTCAAAAATAATCGTCTTCATAAGAGGCATTTGTCGAAGTATTACTAATTTTTCCTATTCGTAATAAAATTGGAAGTAACTGCGGAAAATCAAGCGAGGCCTATTAGTATGCAGCTTTAGATAGTAAAGGACCGTCTATTAGACAAGAAAAACGAAGAGATGTGATGTTTCAAAACACGATAAAATATAATAAGTGAGGCTTAAGTGTAATGCAGCCATGCCGTTCTCGATATACTAAGCCTTAGCCTAAGCATAGGACCACATACACTGAGCCTAAGGGGGGGACTGTCGTCCGCCGAACCGCCCATTCTAAAAGATGTTAACGATATAGCGTACCACTTCTCGAGGTTACCTGTGCCGGTGGCGGACCCGAAGGATATAACCTGAAGTTGCAACTGCGAGTCCGAAAGGAACTCCAGGTTTTAGATGTAGGTGCACAAATGGTTCAAAATACGGTGTCTCAAATAAGGTACGTGAAGGTCGTAGATTTACTGCTTCTGAGAGGTTCGAGCTATATAACCGTTGTTCGCCTCTGCGTAATCCATAAAGTTTTTTTACATGTCTCGCATTAGATCTGCATGTCAAATTAGTAGATTTTTACATAAATGAGATTGCGAGCGCCTCATTTATGAATGCATGTTTGCATAAATGAGGAACTCCAACGTTAAAATTGCTTTATCGTTCTTTGCTTTTATGCGTTTGTTAATTAAATTTTTATGTTGCAAATATTGTGAGAGCGATATCGAAGCAGTATCTTCTATTGATATTAGAATTACAGGGTGCTTATGAGCAACGTCGTGTTATTTTGTTGGACAAGAAGTAGCATAGCAATGTTACAACTCAAACTATTGCATCTCCATTTTTCTTATAAATTTAGGTCGCTTCATGTATAGTTTTCCGGGACCTGTTGTAGCTCTAAGGTTTCCCAGCTGCACCGCGATTTCACCAATGCGGTGCTCAGGCGACCTTGGCTCTCCGATGAATTAGGCAACAACCTAAGGGACCAGGTTTGCTTCTCTTGAGAATTTTTTAATCCCAATAGGCATTTTGTGGAAGCCTTAGGGTCCGTATTAGACAATTGCATTTCCCGCTGCCCCTGGGAAAGGTCAAAAATAGAAGATTGGACGGTTGCTGATGACCCCGTTATTTCAGCTGGTGATAAAGTTGTTGAGTTTTGTTGGTGGTGTTATGCCTGTTGTTTCGAGGTAGGAATGTCTTTTTCTTGGTCAATCCCTACGCGGATATACATCTGATAGTAACTTGTGCAGAACATATATAACGATTCAGATTACACTGATATGATATTTCACGACTGATGTGCCCTGGGATCGAGACAGCCGGGACGCTAATTTTACGCAAACCTGGGACCTACGTCTAATGCATATTCCCGCCGATGCCCCGGGCTCGATCGAGACACACATCATTGGCCGAGATAACATTATAATTTCATAAAACACTGCATTTTATAATTATTACTGTTACTACACTTACACTATTACCCCAGGCACTTCAGTAGATTCCATGCATTTTGATACCTTATTGTGGGGTCGTTTGAAACATTTGACCCGGCCAACCAATGGACGCGAGTGAACTATTATAACAGCCCGAGTTTTTTAGCAAGCATTTAAGGTGAGCAAAGAAATGGATGAACAGAGCAGAAAAGTTAACCCAATGGACGGCCGGGTACTTGTAGAGCGTGATCCCAGTATTAATTCGTGCATAATTCATTGTTGCTATAAAATATACTCTATCATTGTTATAATGTATCACTGCAATGACGCTTCACCCGCCCGACATGCGCGCGCATGATTTTCGCACGAAAGGTGTCAATTTAGCAAACCCAACCTGGGTTTGCTAGGTATCTGGTCGATCCTAAATGATAATGTGCGCATTAATATTGTATACTGTGTGTACGTTGTGTACAAGAAAAACGGATGAATCGGAGACAGTAATCACATATTCTTTGATTATTCACTCAATTCTGCGAGTTCAGTTCCCTAATGCTGATCGCGGTGCACATGCCTCTGAAGTGTGACGTATATATTTGACATTTTGTAATGTGCGTTGTGACATGCTTGTCGGGACGGGTCAGGGTATGGCGCAGAACTCTTATAATTCAGAGCCCCATGCAATTCGGGCCGAGGTTGTGTAGCGTTCTGACTTTCGGAAAGACCTGTCCTCACGTGCAGAAGTAAGCATATGAAATCATGATGTGTTGCAGCAATAATTGAGTAGTATTCAGAGAAATTGGAACTGCATGCGTGGAAACCAGTCGACCCCACCCGAAAAGGAAGATCATTTTCATGGGGTAATTTAAATTCGCAAATTTGATATTTCTCCTGCAATTAGGGCAAACTTGGGTTACCGAATTGTTATTTGGTGCTTCTAAGGTTTCAAAATCATTCATTCGGGTCAGACCATCCGCCAACCGTAAGTATTTAGAGACCCACAATTAGGCGCTTAAACATACAATTTTCTAAACCTAAAAGGACAACAAAAATAACCAAATCTCCCAGATTTTTAGAGCCTTACGCAGAAACGGGATCTTATACTACCTACCTTACTGAAAACCGGCCATCGACTTCCACGGTTCCGATCAGGATCTGCTTAACCTACAGGGGACACAAAATTTCGCACTTTTGGCTCATAAAACGGCCTCTAGCAGGCCACCATGTGGGTATACATCAAATTTTCTTTTTTTCATTAGCAGAAGACCAGCCAGGAAATGGACTTATTCTCATCCCCGGTCGGCTAGCCCTCTCTGTTAGCCTGTAACCAATAAAACTACATAAATTCTCTTATATATGACTTTTAAGCGCCTGAAGCGCTGGTATAATTTTGCGCTTTGAAAAACCTAGCGCCGACCAACGCGAGGATTATCTATGCTAACTTGGCAGGCTTGGTTGGCCCAACCAACAGCAACATTTACATTAGCATCATTTCGATTGTTATTGCCGCGCCGCCATGTGTTGCACGCAGATGTAGATACGTTTGTGGGAGTTTAAATTTTAAAGCTTGTATATGTTTGTTGCTTGCTATCATTACATAGTTTATATGTAACAGGACCCTTCCGGCCCGTTACGCGTATTTTTCATGATTTCGCCATCAAACCAACCTAATAACACCAAGGAACTCATTTAGGTAGGAATAGCGGGATGCTTGGTGCTGTGGTCCAGTTGCAACATTGTTTTGTGTATCCACTACCATAAGATGTCGTGTAGTATTGTATCACTTGATTGCATTTTTACCATAAAATGCCGTATAGTATTCTATCATTTCATTACATTTTTTACCATAAAATGTCGTGCAGAATCTTATCATTTGATTACATTTTTACCATAAAATGCCGTGTAGTATTCTATCATTTGATTATATTTTTACCATAAAATGTAGTGCAGTACCTTATCATTTGATTATATTTTTTTACCAAAAAATGTCGTGTAGTATCTTACCATTTGATTACACTTTTAGAATAAAATGTCGCGTATTATTTTATCATTTGATTACATTTTTACCATAATGTCGTGCAGTATTTTATCGTCACATTGTTAACCATGATGTAATCGTCGGGACGAGTGTCATCCGCAACGTTTCGAAACGAATAGCAACAATCCAGGCTACCCGATTGATTTGTGGCTACGCTAGTTAGAAATAGAGAACCTTTAACGATAAAAAGGGAATCACTCGGAACTCAGCCAGCCGTCACTAAACGTTAAAGATTTTACGGTTAGGACCATCTGGGAATAGGAAGCCCCTGGCTGCAGGTTTAAATTAACCAGTTCGTATAGATAGAAACTGAAAATGTCAAGTCTACCTGGTTTCAGCTGTACACTGAACAATGGTCATGGAAAACAACGAGCCGTGGCCAGCTGAAATTACGAGTACGGTAGATTCCGAGATTACAGAAGACGCCGGATATCGGGTTACTTTAAACAGTCCGTAACGGTCTAGCGTTCCATGATCCGGGAATTAGCCGGAGCTGGTCGATAGAGAATTTTGAGGACTCTTGCTGGAGATCGAACTGCCCCGGACCATATCAGAACTCCGCTTTTAATTCTGAACGACCACCGCTACTTACGCTAAGTTGGGTGGTCGCGAAAGAAACAGGACTGCCACCTTTTTATGTATATTATAACATATATGTATATATGTGTATGTATTTATGTGTGTTTGTTAGATGACTGCGTGTGAGCACCAGGCCTCTGTGCCTTTCCCCATTACCTTGAACGTCTTCCCCTGAGCGTATCTCAGGTAAACTGGCCTTTTCGTCCTATTATTCCGCTGTAACATGCCTTGATACGACTCCCCCACCCTTGCATCATCGTAGAAGCAGCCCATTTCTGAACCGGTGCATGCGACCCCTCATTTTGCTCATCTTATCTAGACAAATCCAACGACGTGCGCCGCACCTTCGCCCGAGGCTCCGCTGACCCGCTGTAGTCACTCAAAGGTGAGCCAGTTTCTGCCGCCAACCACTAGTGGGCGCCAATTACCCGAGATTTTTCTCTTAATTCCAAAGCGGGCGAACCGTCGCTCATTGTGTCCGTCTCGTCGAGACATTTCCAAAGCCACCGCCAGTCGCCCCGTTAACTCGGGACGGCCAACGAAAGCGCCCCTACCATCGCCGCCACTCTCTCTAGTCGCGACGAATTTAGCGCCCCTTTATTAACCCCTGCCTTTCGGGCAAGGATATCACTCCTTATTCGAATCGCCAACTGACGGCGAGTCCAACGATGCCCGGCGGGCGTCGCTTTGCCCAATCGTTAACGCGGGAGAGCCCGTTAAAACCCTACGTACCTATATACGTCGGAACCCATACGTGGGTCCCGACCCGATACTACGTCCACCCCCCTCATGTTTGATATCATTGGGCCCCGTTCTTCGTTCTGGGACTGAATCTCACCCCAGTCCCTCGGAAATCCCCCGGGATTCCCCTTGTCCCGCTTCCCCGCCCGCTCCCTTTTTCTCTTCTCTCCGTGTCCTCGCTGCCCTTTCGCTTTCTCTTTCTGCTCTCTCTAACCGATGTCTTTAATCGGTTGCCACTGTTGTTGTTGTGCTGTGTGTTGTGTGTACTTGAGCGACCTTTCTGTCGCTCACATCGTCCCTGTGTCTCGTGTGTATTGTTTGTGCTTGTGTGTGTTCATGTGTATTTATGTTCGTAGTGTAAGTATATATATATATATGTATGTATGATATATATGGAGGGCACGATAAAACAAGGACGGACGAGGACAAGACGTACAAATTTTCCTTAAATTTGTACGTTTTACGAATGGACTGGACATGGACGTTCGGAAAGGAAGGGGGTGTGTTTAGGGCCCTCCCGTGGGTTCCTGAGGCCCCAGAATAGGGAGTCCCCTCGGAGGATAGCCTACCTCCAGCCCCCAGATGGGCTCATTGTCATCGGTCCCCCCTGGGTTGGGCGAAAATCAGCGCTGTCTAGCTAGAGATAGCACGGGGAGTGATTTTGCTGGGCGTTCTGAGGTGTCCTCATGTAGAAGGGTCACCGTTTGAGATGGATTAGCCGTGCCGGACGGGCGGCATATCAAGACTACAAAGACCACGGAGTTAGTTGCCGACCCAATTAAGAAACGGAAAGATTAAACAATCCAAAACAAGGGACAGATTGCAACTTTGAAGTTGCAAGACATTATATGACCCGAAATATTCTTTGCTATTGATCCAACGCCCACGTCGTCAGCATCTTATTGATACT
>JASANE010008066.1:0-23403 GCA_030248225.1 Trileptium ribeirensis | reverse complement strand
CCTACAAAATAACTTAAACGTTCAAGGAGATGTTGCTGAATGTTACATCAAAAATTGTGGAATCGATTCTGAATTGAGAAAGGATCCAATACTCTTAACCTAGCTGTAATTTTATTTAAACATTTAGTGCAGATATTCAACTTGCGGTTGACCTAATTTGTAATCTAGTTACTGTGGTATTCTTGGGCACAGCAGAAAAAGGCTTTTCATTGAAATTCATCTTTTATTCAAATTTGGATCTTTGCATTTGAGAAATGTTATGAAATGAAATTTGGGAAACAAATGTGCATTAAATGTACGAAAATATGAACCTACCTTTAAAATGAATTCACTTGACAAGGAGCGAATGGTATATTCAATATACACTAGTACACGTTGTTTCCACTAATGTAAACAGTACAATGAACTTAGAGTTTTCCAGATGTACGTGGATGGTATTACAATATGACGTTGTTGATTCTACAATTAAACCTGTTGAGTTTGTTGACATAGAAAGATGATTATGAGGTTAGAATTTTGTTGTTAACACGATGGTTACACTCAATAAATAGGATTTAACATGTCACATTTGGGCTTTAAGGAGGTTTCTAAAACTATTACTGTGAAGAAGACTTAAAGCATCGAAAACAACTATAAAAGAAAGAACAACACTAAACTTATGTGGTGTAGATAAATGTAACATATTAAAAGACTAACAATATTTGCTTTGCAGAATTCATCATATCGACACAGCTGATAGAACGTGCATTTTTAAACACCATTACCATGCATTGACGCTAATAATTAATTTCGTTTTAAAATTGGTAAAAGTGTATTGGATTTAATTGATGTATCAGAAATATTTACTTATATTGAATTTCAAATACTGAAGGGTGATCTAATGCATCATTTACAATAAGATGCGTGCGCATGGTCCTAATTATGTCACGCGTTCAAATGGGCTAGCTACTATGTCACGCATACAGTCCAGCTCGACTATTTAAATTTTGAATAGCCTAGCTAGGCTATGCATTTGTCATCGAGTGTCGAGCCGGACTGTGCTTTTGTCACGAGGCGTTCAGCTGAGCCCTATAACTTAAGCCAGAGACTATTTAGTCCGCGAACATTACGTTTTACTATACGTATCTAAATAATGCTCCAAAAGCGGCATACAGCTTAAAACGTTAATTGTATATATTAAAACAAATATATAACTTAGAATTAGTGTGAAAATACTATAGAACAAAATGCTATTACACTAAGCACATTACTAAATAAAATTTCTCAATTGACAGTTCAGCCGGACGCTCCGTTTGTCACGCAGAGCCTAGCTAAGCTCCCTGTTTGTCACATTAAGACTAGCTAAGCTATAAAAATGTACCATAGTAGTCCAGCTAAGCTATAGTTCACCCGAACTAGTTGAGTTGGACGCGTGACATAATTTGGCCCTGGCGCACGCATCTTATCGTAAATGATGCATAAAAGAGTTTAAAAGTATAATCATTAAATTATCAATATGCAATACGTTTGGTTACGCATTATTTTCCTGAGTGAAGATGGAAATTAAAGCAGAACATATAACCTTAAACTAAAGGAGTTACCCAATAAAGACATATATTGCATGTGTTGTTGTAGAATTAAAAAATAATAATTGTCCGATATCTCTATAAGCTAGATCAAATATAAATATTAGACGATATAGTTGGTAACGATTGTTTCTTAGCTATGATGCCACGTACTATAGTATCACTGAATTGTGAAGTGTAATTCCCTAACGTCTTTGATTTACATTTAACAATCTAGTATTTACCATCAATTCAAAGCCATAATTTAAATTTAGAAGAAATGCACCATGTCTAATTGTCCTATTCGAACTTGCTAATAAACTTCAAAATCGAATTGCCGATGTGAAACTCTATGTATTGAAAGCGACACCAATCAAACAAGTGAATCAAGTTCATCTCCGAACTTTAACGGGGTTAGATGTAAAATATTTGCCCTATTACTAAATAAATTCACCAGTATATAAGCGTCTGCAAAATGTAGGCTGGACAATTTTTGACGGCGTATTACCATGAATAATATGTGCTTGCCGAATAATACAGGAGGCTTATACAGGATCACCAAAGTCAAATTTGTTTAAACTAATGAGCGAGTAAACTTAAGGTGACACTGCCAACCATCCTATTTTGTATTTTTGCATAAAATTTGTTACGGAACGGTGTTTCGTCAAATGCAATCCGGCGTAAAACTGTTCGCGAACACAGCGCTTGCGGTTGAAGTCTAAAAATTTTGTGTTCGCGAAAATTCAATTAAAATCACCCAACTTTTTGAGAACGAAAATTTGTCGATTTGATTGTGACGTCACTTTTGCATTAAATTTGTTCGCGAACACTGTTATAATCCAAAATTAAACGATAATGCATTGGGGAACAGAATTTCTGCAAATTGAAATCGCCGAAAGTTCGTACACAATGTCTAATTTCTGGCACTTGAATTTGAATTTGCCAATTTTCGGTTGGCGAAAAACAGAATAAAATTAAGCCATTTTTCCGTAACAACGGTTTGCGATTCGATATCGTTAATGACAAAATAGAATGGTTGGCGGGGTCACCTTAAGTTTACTCATGCATAAGTCTAGCTGATATGAATAATTTTACGGTATTTGTGAATGATGATAGGTACCTTTGTAATATATCACTCCCATGTGAAGCTAATAGTGATATGAGACTATTTTACAATAGGCTGTATGCACTATATGGTGGATTCGGAAATTTGGGCTTGACGTATTCTGAAAGCCAGGGAAATGCAGGATATCAAATATTTTATATTGATCTAAGTAAGATCACAGTAATTGTAATATTATATCTTCATCCCACCTGACGTACAGGCTAAAGGTCAGTTATTTCGTTAAAGAGTTGTCAAAACATAGTTTGCGACTGGGGAATTTACTTCGGAATTAAATATTAACTGGAACAGGGAAGTAGTTTATGAGAAAATGCTTTAAAATGCTGAAACTTTTATTATTATTAAGCGCGGCTAATGAACATATTATCCATACCTTATCAACGCGGACTTGTTCGAGCTGTTGATATTTTATCACAGATATACATTCACAAACCATCATATTGCAGCTAGGTTTATGACACATATAGCAATACAGACTTTGGATAAAACATTTCGTCTGCAATATATTTGTGTTAATATTCGTAAAGCGGATCAGTAATGACCAAGAAGTGCTGAAATAAAATGCATGTTCATAGTGATTCAGAAATTACATTCTAGCAATGCAAAGCCGAAAAGTTATTCGTCATTGTCATGAAACTGGGTCCTATATTTATGGATGTTCGCACGTGGAACAAAATTTGACGGAGTTGCAGCAGAAGCAGACAGATTATGGCGAAGACAGTGAACTACATCTTGAAGAATATATAAAAGACAATCATTTGATTAGATGCTGTATATGTTTCCTACTGTGTATCCTTCATTGCTTTCTTAATCGTAAAATTTGTAAAATCATTTTGCAATAAAAATGAAAAAAACATAACGGTAGTTATAAGGCAGTCGGACGTTAAATTTGGTAGTGATGAAATGTTATTTTCATTTCAGCTGGTTTTACAAAATTTAGCATGAATTAAAGCTTTATTGAATAAAATATATTATAATTTACTGATCACTGTATCATACAATTCAAGTCACCATTGAATTTAATACTTAACGTTGAAGAAGCACTAATAATATCACATCTGTTGTATCAGGACTCCTCCATTCAGCCACAAAACGTGATGTGAGCTGCTTTTCCTGGTAAATCGTCGAAGTATCTCAAACGATGACTACCATTTTGTTAGATGCTTTAGAATTAATCGTTAATAGGCGAATGTTCACTTTCTTAACGTTTTGGATGCGTTGCCTTAAATTCAATGTTATGTGTCTTATATCTTGACAAATGGTTGTTACTCAGAAAGCGATCTCAAATTGCTAATGTTGATAAGGGCGATGGCGGGGATGATAAGTGGCGCATTATAAAAGTTTACTCCCACATAACACTGGTTTACCAGCGCATCGATGGGAATCGAAGCGAGTGTGTGTAGTCTGCTCTCACTAACCATGTTTAGGATCTTCAATTCTTGTCGTTTTGTGGAAATTTAAAGTTGGCAATCATTGCAGCAGCGGAAACACAAAGGTACGTGCACAACCACATGCTTTCCGCGTCAAATAAATTATAACAAAAATTCATTAATCTACTGATGAGTAATGAATTAGTGCCACTGAAAGACATGATAATTTTTTGGTGGAAGGGACGCTATATGCGAAAACTATTTTTAATTTCGATTTACTTAAATATATTCGGTGGGATCATAAATACTCTGTGGCTGTAAAACATAAAATGGTATTTCGAACTTTACGATATGCTTAAAAATTTATCATAGTATTCTAGAAATTTATGAAACTGTGTGAAATTTGGCGTAATATGTATTATTGTATTAATAAATGTAGGCGATGAATCAGTGTAAGTCATTCTAAATATTTGATGTATACGTTGCGTCACGTCTTGAATATAATGTTTCCCCTTGGTTCATAATATTGTAGCAGTTGCAATTTCAATGACACACAGAATCCATAGATTTTTTATACAGGACATTATATATAAAAGCGCTGTGTTCATTCTTTGTAAACTTGCTTGCTACAAGACCAGGAGTTTAGTCACAAATCTTAAATTTTATCAATTCTAAAAAAGTATACTGTCAAACATCTCATACTACTTAAACCAGTCGACCCATAACCCTTTGTCACTGGTGCCGCTACAGCTTTCCTTACTTTAGCGCTATCATCTGTTTCAGAAATGGAGTTCGATTTTATAGCGGGTGCACGTGCATGGTTTTTGAGAAATGCTGGACGTTAACGGTCAGACACAGAAGGCGTCGAAGGCCCAAGGACTGCATAATGATCAGCTTCAGCAGTTGAAATAGATTATAAACGCTACGCCAGTATACCACTTTTTCACCGTTTTATAATACTTCAAAAGTGACTTTGTAAACGTCTAAAAATATAAGAACTGTCGAATAGATGTGGTAGTTTTAGGCATACATAGTATAATATCTGAGAGTAAAACTTTAGCTTCTCAAGCAATTTTTAGGAATAATTTTTTCAGTGAACCATAAATATTGTGTGGACGAACAACGTTCACCTTTAAAAAGTCTCCGTTCCTGCGCCTTTGTAGACAGCTGCTATTTTATTATATTTTGACCCTAATAACAATTTTATTGTGCACAAAACAGTTTAAGTGCTATTTTAATTATTGTGCTTCAAAAATGACACAATCTCTGTGTATTTGTAATCATATTGTTAGTTAGACAGCCGCAACAAAACAATTTATGTTGAATAATGCGCCAGTCTACTTTAGGTGCTGTGTACACAATGGCTGCTGTTTTGTGAAAATTACGAACTGAATCGTGCAAAATTCGCGTTCACATTTCTGTCATCGGTATTCGAAGCTTACATGGTTGAAAAAGGGCTCTGTGATGTGTCAACGGAATATGTGTACGCACATATTTCTGTTTCGCAAGTTTGACCGCTTTCAATAAAATGATATGTTGAATAGTAAAGCTATTTTCGCGACTAGATGTGTGTTACAGTATACGACAAAAATGCGACTTGTAATCGCATGTTCACGTGTACGTGGTCTACAAACTGCTATACTAACTAACAAAATAGTGACCGCAAAAATCACCTACGTGTTTCTGTGTTGAAAATCATGTTCGCGTAAAAATTTGTGCGTGTGAATCGGTTTTATCGTGAACTTATTTGGGAAAAACAACTCAGGTGTACGAGCCTATAGCGGGTTAAGTGCTATTCTGATATTTGTGTGACGAAAATGATACAATTATAACAATACCATTTGTAGTCATAATGTGACATAGATAACCACTATTACACTCGTCAATGTTTGTATTCCAGTAAAAATTTTATGTTGCATAAGACGGTTTAAGTGCTATCCTAATCATTACTTGACGAAAATTAAATCATCTATCTCAGTACCAATTGCATACATAATTTTTGTATTGCTAACATTACACTCATCAATGTTTTGACCCCAATCACATTTTATGCTGCACAAAATGGTTCTAGCCTAATTATAGTGTATGCGTGAGTGAACTTAGGCTAAACTCGCCTGCCATTCATGCCCTTGCTACGAAAAAATGCTGAATGTCATGACGTTTTTTGTAACTGGAAATTGACAAAATCAAATTCAGAAACTAAGACATACCGCGTGAACTAACATAATTTTTGCGATTTTAATTTTGTAGAAATTCCACTTCCCAGTGCCTAACAACTTTGTCTTTGAATTGTTTCATGTCGTTACAGATTTTAATGTGTTTAAAAAGCGGTGACGCAAACAAATTGATCCTATAAAATTAAGTTCTTCGTTTTGCTAACAAAACCGCTTGATTCAAACTGAACAACTTTTCGTTGTCAGAAATTTCTGTAATTTTCTTTTAATCTTCGTGAACAGAGCATTGTGTTCGAGAACAGCTTTTCGCCAAATTTCAATTGACTAAAAAGCTTGTCGTAACAGGTTATATGCGAAATAGCAAAATGGTGTGGCTGGTGTGATTACTTTAAGTTACTTGCACAAAAGGAAAATGCTCACCGTATGCTCACCGGCCGGCATCTTTTCACAATTTGATTGTTGAGAGAATTTGCCAATAGCGATGCCGCCGAAATAAAGGCACCATAATCGGTGCTATGTGTCATGTCGTTGTCAAGCTGCGGTATGCAAGATAAATGACACAATATATATCAACACCATTTGTATACATACTGTCATTTAGAATTCACTATTACACTCGCCAATATTTCGACCCAAACAACATTTTATGCCACTCACAACCTTTTGCGTTATCCTAATTATTGTGTGACGGAAACTAATCAATATATGTTAATATTTATATGTATTCAGTATTTCAAAGATATATAAATTTTCTTAATTTTTTATATATAGCAAAATAATGGCAAGCTGCCCTGTTCAAAAGTTCAACCAACTATTGATGTTTTTACCTTCAGCAGTAACATTTATATTGAAAGAAAATATATAGCGTAGTTCAGCCATAACTATATACATATGGTATCTTATGAGTAAAGCCCCAGCATTAGAGTGATCCATCACGCTAAATAAAAACCATACCTAAAAGCGTTTTGGAATGCATGTACTCTCACATATAACTTAGGTTTTGATGAATAACGCTTACCTTAAAGTGCGAGCCGCCGCGCCTCCAAGATCAAAAACTTTCTTCCACTAGAAAACACTCTCATCGGCATAATTTTCGAACCTTGTCAGGTTCCAGAAGGGAGAGCTCCTTTGATATAACCTCCTTCAGGCAGAACACAATTTTGTAGTTTGCGTTTGTACATATCTTCCACCCCATAGAAGAATGTCAGTATAGCTTTAGATCAGGAGAACGAGGAGGCCAATCGACAGGGCCTCGGCGCCCCAATCAAAAGTCATGGAAGGTTTAGCCCAACCAACGGCGCACAGCCATCGCAAAATGAAAAGGCGCGCCATCCTGCATAATGTGACGCCTGTCAATATATGATAACTGTGGAATGTTAGGATAAAATTCATTTCGAAGCATCATTATACAGTTGTCTGCTTTGACAGTACCATCGAAGAAGAACGGCCCAAAAATCCACCAGACCAAGGGCATTCATATGGCGTTCGATAGTGTTATGCATGAGTAAACTTATGGTGCGCCCTGTACCATACCCTTTTGTCATTAGCGATTAGCGATCGCTTGTTCGGCGTATCAGCCATCCGTTAACATGACAAAGAACATAAAATTGGTTTTGGGCAACTCATTCAATACGTTAAGTAACACAAAATTGCCATATTAACAATTACTTCAAAAACATTAAGTAACAGATTTATCACCGTTTGGTATTTGAACTGAAAAATTTTTATTTTATTATCGGACGAAAATTCCCTCGTTCAATGTTTTAAAACCGGCACATCACATGTAATGTTCGCGAACTACACGTATTATCAATAATAATACGAAATATGTTAGTGTAGTGAAAAAATGCGGAATGCTAGTTGCCGCTCTGTGCGTTGTGAAACGCATTTGTGACCAAATAGCAAAAAGGTGCACTGTGTTATAGAACAGAAATTACATCGTTTTGCAATCAGTCGCTCTGCGTTCACGAACGGAAATTTTTGAATTTGGAGTTGGCTATTGCAATGAATGTTTTGTTCGCTAACAGCGTTTTGTAGATAGTGTCGAAAGAGGATGGTAGGGAGCGCAGCTTAAGTTTATTCACGCATTATGGGGCATGTCAATAAACAAAATTATGCCGGTTAACGTGACCGTTCACTTTACAGATAGGAAATATCAGCTATCGCAGCATCACCAGATGCCGTCAGTTTTCTCCCTGTTCACGACAAGTCTGCTACGGAACCAGATAGATCAAACTTTTTATTTTGAGGCAATGGTTTTATGATATAAGGGCTGCGAAGACGACTACCGGAATCATTGTCGCACAAATTAACAGCTATTTTGGTTAACAGAATAAAGTTCTATTGCAGTTATTCGACCAGCTAAATTAAGCCGAGTATCAGACATTTTATTATAGGTAGACATTTGTAGCGCGTTCCTGAAACTATGAGTGTTGTATGTCTCAGCAGCTGTTTGAAATTGAAAAGTTACTTATGAAAATTTGTGCCGAATAATTCAAAGTATCTATTCAGAAAATAAAATCAGCGGTTTAAGTGCATTTCGTTCGTTAAGCGTTGGGCTTTTGTAGCGAATGTGTAAATTTTATAGTATCCGAAGTATTCAAGTTCATGTATTCAAGTATTCAAGAAGCATATTCAATAAGCGGTCAGATGTACGTAATATATGCCCGTAGCAAAATATCTAAATTTGTCGTCATGAAACATCAGAATAAAATATTGATGATTTTATACGCCTTAGTCGACAGTTGCTTGCAGTGAACGCTACTTTTCAGCAAGCTGTGAATTTGAACGCCGAGATCTTTACATTGCTTAACAATGGGGATTGCATTACCATTTAATATGTAATTAGATTGAGTTGCCATATTTCCCAAATGTAATACATTACATTTTGGAACCGAAATTGATAGCTGCCTTTTAGTTGGCCATTCTTGAACGCTGTTTCAACAGTTTTATAAAAACAATGAGAACGAATTTTCGAAGTTGAAGAAGATTGAACATATAGTTTGACATCATCCGCAAAAATTTTACAGGTAACATTATCTATAGATTCACTGATATCATTAATGTACAATAGAAAAAGAGTGGGCCCCAATACGCTCCCCTGCGGAACGCCAGAAGTACCAGGATAAAAGTTAGAGAAACAGTTATTTAATTTTACTCTAAATCTCCTATTTCTAAGGATCCAAGATCTTAATCTATTTGTTATTCAGAAAGTCGATAGCTTATGTATCAGTTTCTTATGAGAAACCGTGTCAAACGCCTTTGCAATATCGATGTAGACTACATCAACAGAGTTCAGAATCGATCAAAATACACTAATCATTTACACATTCTAAAAGTTGAGTACATGTTGAACGTTTAGTTAAAAACCCATGGTGCTGTTTAGAAAGTAATCGATTTGACGAAATATGTTGAATAATTTCGTAGTTTATGATTGATTCCATAATTTTACAGAAGTAACATAGTAGAGAAACTGGACGATAATTTAACGGGTCAGAAGAAGATCCGTTCTTGTAAATTGCAACGACATCAGCCCGCAACCACATATCAGGTACGATGCCGCTAATAAACGACTGTTCAAAAATATGTGAAAGTGGATAACATAACACATCTTTTAGTTGCTTAAGAAAATACGAAGTGAAACCATCTGGAAAGTGACTGTGTTTGCCCTTAAGTTTACCCATGAACTTATTAACAATAGCTGGCAAAAAACCCAGGACAGGATAACACCTTCAATAGCGAGATTAACTTCAGCAGTGCGACCGTCATCTGTTGTAAATGTGTGTGAAAATGTTTGTGCCAATATGTCTGACCGTATTTTATCATCTGTTACTAAATCGTTAGCTTTGTTTCTTAGAGCACTAACACCATTTTTTGCAAAGCACCGGTTGTTATCATACTTAAACACTTTGTTGCGATTGCCAGAATTTAGTATTTTGTGTTCTTGCTTACGACATTATGCTAAGAGAGCTTGAGAACATAATTGACTATGAGCTTTGTCAAAATTGCCAGATATGTTGCATATTTTCCATAGCTTGGTCTTCTTACTCACGAGCTTATTAATATATGATGAATATTTTCTCTTAGATGTATTCATTTTATAAGCTTTGCGGGGTATAAATAGTAAACACACTTCGTGTAAAATCTTATGAAAGCATTTCCATTTATGTTCTATCGAACATAAACTGTACAACAAATTTTTCTAATCAATAGAAGATAAGTAATTTTGAATACTATCTATGTTTGCATTTTTAAAATCAAACGCTATATCATAATTTCTTTAAGGTCGATAAAAGTTACCCCTAAGAGTAAAGATTTATATGATAAGTGATCAGAACTAGCAAAATATTCATCAGAGGATACAGTTGGAACGTTTAGCATTGAAGTAGTGAATACTAAGTTCAAAATATTGCCGCAACGTGGAAGAAAAGTTGCCAATTGTTGTGGCCCTGCTTGACAAATACCAGTCATAAAACATTCGTAAATATGATTGCCCGGATATGACAGAGATGTGAGATGAAATCTATTTCAGGCAAATTGAAGTCTCCTACTACAGTTGAAGGCCACGACACATCACAAACGTCATTAATATATTTCACCATACCTTCGATACAGCCAGCGTTATTACGAGAGCGGTACACACAAATTAACCTATGCTTTGTCGGAATAAGTAAATCAATAAATACGCATTCAAAATTGGTGGTATGCTCACTCATCACTTCGGTGAACTTAATGTTTCCACGTATCAAAATCATTACATCGCCACCTTTCGAATCAGCTCTTTCGTTTCGAATAAAACGATATAGTCCATTTGCATTTAGCAACGAGTCCGGGATACTGTCATTTAACCATGTTTCTGTTATAGCAATCACACCATATTCTTCGGTTGTCAAGAGTTCGTCAAGGTCGCATAGTTGTTGCATATACTTCGGGCATTTAACAATTTACAGTTTATAATGTTATCAGGATTAGCGACTCGGTGAGATTTCTGAGTCGATGAAATAACACAATCAGTCAGTTTAAATTGACAAATAGTTTTCCGTTTTTCTCGTTATATGAGTAGTCCACTGGGTTGTATTTACTCCTCACTAGTTGACCATTTTCACGATTACAATCTTTAAACAAAACGAGTTTTTCCTTAACAACGACAAACTTGTCGCTATTACCTGCAGTTGCCTCCAGTTCCCTGTTTAATTCATTCGCGTTGGCATGGAGAGCGGACAGCTTACGTCTCTCGACGTCAGATATAGATCGTTGTAGATATATACCTATATTCAGGATATTGACGAAGTTTCTTAGCTTCGTTAAGCACAGATTTGCCGACCATTGATGACGCAAGGCGAAGTTTTAGAAGTCTCGGTCTTCCATGAGTCTGTTTAACAGTGCTTCGGCGATGGGGAGGATAAAGCATACATATGCGGAAGACTTCTTCGACAGTTGCAGATGAATCCTAGAATTTGATTATCATCGTTGCCTCCTCAAGATCGCGGCCTTGTTCGGCGAGCCCGGTGAGGACGAGAGATTTGGCGTTTTGCTTCCTCGTCGTCAATTTGACGAGCGTAGATGACCCGACCTCTGAGATAAGCATGCTGGGATGCCACATCAGCGAATTAGGGACGAATGGCGCAGAGCGGATTGGTTGAATTGTTCGAAGAACTTGTGGAGCCGGTAGTACGCAGAGCATTGACAGCTGTCGCACTAGCCTGCACGGCGGCGGACAGCGAGGCGACATCTTCCTGGAGTTTGAGGAGAAGGTCAAGTCCTGGACCATGTTCAAGCGTGTTGTGCGTTGAGCAATCAGCATTATTTACTTTGCGCTGGCGGCTTGTGAAGAGGCATTTCTCACACACCACAAGGAGTCGGGAAAGCCCGTTGACGTCATTGGCGACGGCGGCAGGAATTTGAGCGCAGTGGTAATGCACCCAACCGTCGCAACCGTCACAGGCGAAGCATTCGTCGCCAGCATCCAGTTCGCAGTCGACACATTTCGTGGTTTGGGGTTGACGGGCGGATCAGAGATGGTCTTTGTGTTGCTGATGCGCCGTTGAACCGGAGGCGAATGGATCACTGCAAACGTTGATGAGATTGATGTCAATGTATATACCTAATTTCAATCTGAACGCAATTGGAGCTTAATCTGGTCTAGCGCACCAGCACGCACTCTTCTTTGTTTTTCAACCTGAAGTGTGCACTCAGCATTCAATGTCCCGCTGACTGAATGCAATTAGGTTAATGTCTTGCACAGTCAATGTCATGCTCTTCCAATACACATGTACAATTCACATTACTGTACATGTTGATACGCTCCTTCAATATAGAACCAAAACCATATTATTTGCCGTCATCTGTGTTCAATACTATAATTGTACGCTTTCTTAATAAACTGTCAATATATCGTTATGATATATAGATAAATTTCATAGTCTTGTTCTAGCAAGTGTGTATTCAAGGTCGATTTTTGCTAATACAAGAGCGACTAAACGGTTCCAATAAAAAACTAATAGACGCAAGAGCAAAGGTTTTTAGCAAGAGATTGAATTGAACACACTTACTTTTCCTAAACTTTGCTAACGCTTCCAAAAATGTGAGTTTAGATGCAATATTATGCATGCTCACAGGACCATTTTTCGCATGAGCCTCGAACCGCCACACGGAGCGAGCGCCAATCCAACTGGCATGTCCCGACCAACCTGCGGCTCCGAACCCCCTCATCCGCTCCTCTCTCCTTACTATGAAGGAAAATTTTGTTAAAAATCGAAGGGAATTGGAAAAAATTAGTGGAAATGAGCAAAATCTTGGTAAAACTGGCAAAAACCGGGGGAAATAGGCAAATATTGGGAGAAAATTGGCAGAAAGCGGAAAATATGCTAAAATAGAAAAAAATTTATCTCTCTCTTGGTCGGCTGATTTTCTCCAAGGAGGCAGAAGCCTCCCTCTAAAAGCACCTGCTACCCGAGAGATCTTCGTACCTCGAGCATTTATGGGCTATGTACTGGTTAGTGTTGTCCTGTTGGCAGCTAAAATAACTGGTGCTTTTCTCCGTTCATCGCCAGGCCCTCGTCGCTTTGGCCGGGTTTACTGAGACTAACATTCTTTGACTGTTTTACTGCGATCAATCCGCGAGCCCTGTCTTACACAGCCCCACCCCCACCGCCATATTGCAATATGACAGGTAGTAGTCGCTGACAGCCTGTTTTATCCAAATTAACACAGTCAACTTGTGTAGAATTAAACGAGGTTACAGAGATGATTAAATGTTTCTATTTTGAAAGCAGTAAGCTTATATTCAATCTTAGTTGATGTGTTGTGTGGAGCTGTTTCTTTTCAGCTTTATTTTATATTTCTGTTCAAGTGATGGACTGATTTAAAAGAACATTTCATTAGTGTTTTTCACGTTTAGAACTGTTGGATTTTTCGTGGATTAGCCGTTCCCGTGTTGCAGATAACTGGAGCTTATTAATGCTAAACCTGAATTACGGATAGAACATATCCCTAAATCCAAAACTAATTTGCCAGAAAAATAGTAATTAAGATAACCAGATTACATTTGTTTGAAGCAAAAACGATTGAAAAATACAAAGTATATACGGTGTCAAATATCTTACATAGTATATCGAGGGGAAAAATTGATTTCCTGTTTTATGTTTACTTTATAAAAATATGAAGGTCTTCTTACTTGCGTGTTTTGCTTTTTATGGAAGCTAATATACTTAAGCACAAGTGCCCGCATTGTTTTTCATCTGACTGTACCAGCGCCACGATTAGTTTTCTATAGACCACTTTCAAGCGTACAAATGCTTCTGTGTTCAAAAGATTGGATTCTGAATATTTAGCGTGAAAACCAGCCTACGTTTTAGGCCCGCTTCGCACTAATTCGCGGCCACTGGGTTTTCGCTAACGTGGTAGTCATTCCTCATACCGAGCCGTAGCTAAAGTTGTTGAGTTTCTACGCTTTTGATATTTGCTCACCGATTTTTGGCCAATTGTCGTACGTAACTAAAATAACCTTAGGTAAAAAACGTGCCCTTGGATATCCCAGCCTATCAGGTGCCCAAGAATATCCGCATGGGCATCGAGAAAAAAGGTTGATCCTTCACTTGTTAAAGTTCTTACGACGTTAGGTGGACGGTCATATCTCCTTTATAGTAGTTTATAATTGCTTAAATTGCTAATGTTTTGCTCACTCATATTACCACGGTGACAACGGCTTATAATACACGGACGAAAATTTTTTAGGGTCGTAATATAAGCAAATGTAACCTAGGCTTTCACTGTTCGTTTCACTCTTGATAACTACCGTGAGTTGTTGGTTTCCTTAGAACATGCTTCATCTGAAATCGGCTGCTACATTAAACTGCATGGCCTGTTCAGCTGGTAATAAAAAGGTCGTTGTGGAGTAATTGAGAAACGTTAAGCACTAAGGATTGAGCACTGCAGCTATTGTAATAATCACGGTGAACGCTTTTCTCCTGGCCATGAAATAGCGTCATTTCATGTGCAAATTCAATTTCTTTCCCGTCAGTTCCTACAGAAGTCAAAATTTCATGAACCGTAATAGAAACGTCCGTTACGGAGCCACTGAATAAAAGCACTGCATCTGTCTTATATTACCGTTCATGTAATTTTGAGTTCTGTAGTAATTGACGGGAAAGAAATTAAATTTGCACAAGGAACGACGATTTTTCAAAGCCAGGATAACAAGCGTTCACTGTGATCATTACAATGTTTAAAGCTTGATGCAAGAGCCCGCACGTTGATATATGTCGATCTCGAATTTATTTGTTATGCAAGTACAATTTTTTGTTTTGTCATTGCAACAGCTCAGTGCACGCATTTTCGAATGCGCCCCAGATCGAAATAACATTGATCTTCTGAAGAAAAACGCTTTGCTTCTGAGCTGGACGACTGTTAATTTGACAAATTACATATACATGCTTGAGAAGGAACTTCAGCTTCTTTGGTTTTATTTAAATTTTGTGTGTCTTGCAACTTATTCGCAGATGTGTGATGTTTGAAAAGAATCAGTGCTCATTAACTTAAAGAGCCTTTATAAATGTAGGGATTCATTGTCTGACACGTTTTGAAATAATGACAGTCATAAATGAATCTTGTCACAAGATAGTAATTTAATGACACATTTACGCAAAATGCAAACCATGTGGAGGTTGCCTCTACGGACATCATGCGTAACACTGTTAGCGATATAGTTCCCAGGACACCAGCAGCTTTTTCAGCGCAATCATATTGTCAAGAGCAATGATGAAATCCCTTCTCAAAAATATTTTGTAGTTTTTGTGTTCTAGGAAGCCTGTGAAGTGCAAGGTTTGTGTAGGCACTGCCCATGTTGAGCTGTCAATGGTGTGATGTGCGAGCGAGATATCATCAATTAGATTAAATTATTAAATTATATCAAATGTCTCTTAGCTATTTTCCCGCCTTTTACGTAACCTACGTCGTCGAAGTCATCGCAGTACATGGCGCATGGAATCTATGAAGTCATAATTTTTGATAGCCTATAGCCCACCGTAGATCCTGAAGATACGGAGACAAATTTGCCACACGGTGCGGATCTTATATCGCAACCACTATATAGTAACCACCTTAATACTGTAGTAAATAAAAATTTTAATTTGATGATCTACCATATTTAATTCCCATACGCATCACACACGGTTTTCAAATTCTATGATATATATACTACATTTCACATTTGATTTTTAGGTGATTTTTCCTTAAAGCTTAATGTATTTTTTCATTAACACAGGTAATCATACATATTATATTGGATAAGAAATCAGGGAATAAATTTGTTAAATTGAAAAATATCAATTTTTTTTAATTCTTTCATGCATAGTGTGTTCAAGTAGTCCCAATGTATATTGACTGTTTGCATAAGTTGAATTTTGTGTTTTTGCTCGAGCACTGCTGTACGCTGGATTTGCGAGGTCCTTTGGAAACTAAGAAATGGCACCAAAATAGCTTTCTTGGCTGGTTTGTGAGACGTGCGGCCATACAACCCAGGTTCAATTCACCGGTGCCACCAACTTCTGTTCAACATCGTGTAAAATGCAGTATTAACAAATGTGGCTAATATGATGAGCAGTGGCAAGCGCGATTTCCTTACAATATTCTAATACTTTATTTCTGCCTTGGATGTCGTCTGTAACCTGAGTCTTTTCACTCAATTTTGCTAGAGACAGCTTGCTAGAAGACCGGCGCTTTTAGCATAGAGAATGCATGAACCAGTTTATATATAATAAAACCATCTTGGATACCAAGCTGAGAGCGCGCGTCACTTCCACATGCTGGCATTAATTAGAGATTGTTTGTCGATAAATTTGTCAATATTTGTTTAGCATCACTGTTCCGTCTCGATTTATCAAACATCTGTTATTGACTACTACTTGGACGAGTTCTAAAATTAGCTTAATGATTTTAGTCGATCGTACTTATTAATTTAAAACAGTGTCTTCATTTCACAGTCAATGGATTTCGATGATACGAACTGATTACTTAAATGTCTTCGACTATAGTATTTGTCCAATTTTTGATCGACATGTCTCGTATATCCTTGTTTTCTTTTGCCGGTTTTCAATAGGCTGTCTTATTTTCCGTTGGTTTGAAATTTGTATTTGTCTCTTCAGGTGTAGTGGGAGCGTTTCGCAAAGTAATGCTAGCAAAATTAATGTGCAGCAAATATTGCAGGTTTTGGCTTGTGTAGGACATACAGATGCAGTTGATGACTGGGCTGGTGACTGAGGCGATGTGGCATATGCTTTGATGAACTATTTGCGAATTGACAAAGAGTTGTTTACAGAATTTATACCTTGGCAAACTTATAAATTTCTTGTATGTTTGAATCTACGCAATGCCAACGAGGTTGTGGCTGAGCCTAGGCCTAATACCAAGACTAAGCCTAAGCATAATCTGGTCCCACAATTGGACGTCAAAATGTTTTGCCATACGGTACTAATATCAAGCTTATCCCCACAGCTATACGGCAAAAACTTAGCACGATCCGTTATAATTGGCTATCAGCTCATACTTTTAATCTCAAGCTATTATGGGCACAATGTATTTTCAAGGGATTTTCGTGCAAAATAAGCATATGCCTAGTGGCTAACATATGGCATATATGCCAAGGCATTGCTTCAGGGCCTACCCCTGATGTCTCGGACCCCATTAGGCTACAACCTACCGCTACCCATTACCCTGACCGCACAGTTTTGGCAAAATTCGGTAGTGTGAAAATTGGCAAAATGGATCGTCGGCTGGAGCTAGGTCGTCAATTTTTTTCAGCACCCCTTGGAAGACTTACCCTGAGCCAATTCGCACCACCTACACCCATGAGACGTCGGAGCGTCAGCATGTTTGGGCTTGTCGTTACAAGATTACATGTAGATTAGTCTTTTCTCACCATTTGCTACTCCTGCAACTTCACATCGTAGACCTGTTACTTCACTAAATAGTTTAATGATACGTATGAACTATATATATATTAATGTTTTGAACGATTTTATGGGTACTGCTATCGCTTTCCGATGGTCCGAAAACGTTTAACTTTATTGACTATAATATAGCATGCATATCTCGAAGGGCGAGGGATCTGCGGCCATAAATACGAACGCCTGAATTTGGATTTTTGTTTATAATAGGAAAACCAATATGTAGTTAACTGCTGAACCAGCCGAATTGCTACAGATGTTGTAATGTAGATATCTCACAACATCTTTTCCGACACACGATCATAGGGGAAGGTGTTTATCCCCTGTGGCTCTGACCCAACCCACCTACCCAGGGCGATCAAGGACGGCACGAGGAGGGTTCGAGCCTCAGGGGATAATCCTCCTATCTACCTTTGAGCATGTATGACTATATTAAAGGCATCATTACTAATTAAAGCTT
Organism: Trileptium ribeirensis; assembly: GCA_030248225.1. Lineage (NCBI taxonomy): Eukaryota > Metazoa > Nematoda > Enoplea > Enoplida > Thoracostomopsidae > Trileptium > Trileptium ribeirensis. Next base: position 5,288 of record JASANE010008066.1, on the reverse strand, counting down.
TATATGAATTGTGTTTGCATTATAGACGCAAGTTGTTGCAAACTACAGTTTTCACAAAAATAATCATAACGATCAATAATAAATCTGATAATGAAATATTTGCATGACCAAATAATACTTATGATGATGACAAACCAGTTCCATATAGATATAAATTGTGTTATACTACAGTTATGTCACGTTAAAGATATGCATGCTATGCAAGGTTCGTTAGGTTAATCCTAATTAGTTGCCATTGTTATAATTGTTTGTCCGAAAACTGTCTACAATGCGTTTCGTTTGCTTTGGCCGTTCCACTAATGATTTGCAAAGCCAATTATTATATTGGTAATATATTGATAAATCTACAGGTTATGTTAAAGTGTCGTAGCTGATTGTCCCGATACGTGGCAGAATAAGTGTTTAGAGGTTCTAGAAGCACTAGCCGCTAGCCGTAAATGAGCGCCAGTGCAGACTCTGTTTACCTTACGAGCAGCAATCTTATTCCCATTTGATAGGTACCCTGCATCTATATGGCCTTGGTCTCTTGCCTAAGAGGTTTGTAACACAAGGGGATTCGAACACACTACCGCATGATTGCTAGACGTGCGCCGCACACCACTACATCAAACGATTCAAACACAAACATATATATTATCGGTGGCATCTCTTATTACTAGTATAATTGTTAGCAACCTTGATTAATGTCATACAGATATGCGTGTATGAAAGGCAGCGAGTCATGTCGACAACGTATGTTTCTACCATCGGCAGTTTGGCACAAAATCTCGCTTATATTCGTGCGCGGATGAAACTTTTATAATGAATTTATATAATATTATAATATATATGGCTATAGAACTGAATATTTTTAATAATTTATATTTTTATACATTTTGTTTAATTATAATTATATAATTTTGTCATGCTCAGCTGGCTGATTTAAGCCGAGACAGTAGTAAATGAACAAGTTAGGAAACCGTGCGTAATCAGCCCTGATCGGAATATTATAAATCATGCCAGTATCTTCTCGCACCGTCTCATACTGTTCATTCAGCTTTGCATATTCATTTTCTGTCGGCTTCATTTCGATCAAATGGGTAAACGTCACCATATATTAAAACTAACCATAATTTAAAAACAGATTAAACGACTTATAGCGGTTGCGATACGGCGTTTCAATTCTCCAGGCTGATATTTATAATAATGGTACCTATTTTGGATTGATTAGGCTAAAATCAGGTTTTGCTCTTAGCTTTGTGAAGCCGCAGTTTATTATTCATGGATGTAGTTCACGGAACTAACCATATTTTGTGGATTTTCGTTAAATTTTGTGTATTTTTATGTTAGAGTCTCCGTCATTTTTCTGCTAGTTTAACCGGTCTACAAAGCATTGTCGAGTGTTATAATAGAACCAATGAACATTCAAGATTTAAAATTGTCAGAGGCATACGGAACAAATTACATAGTCGGTAATGATAAATTTACCAAGATATTGTCTTAATTAGTAAATGATGACAAACACGGGAAGGCTCCGTGAACACATGAACATATAGGAAATGTGATTTATCTGGATTAATAATTCGGCAACTAGTATTCCTAACTTGAGAAAAACATATTTAGTACATGAAATTCCAAAATTGGCATGGTTTTGAAAAAACCGCAAAACTGCTAAACCTACGTGAAAATGCATTACAAATGCTATTTTCTTTTATCTAAATACTGTCCGCAGAATTTTTTGCTAGGGAAGCATCCGCGTATTGTGAAGGTTGACTCAATGTTCCGATGTATCGATTGCACTGAAGCAATTCTTTTGGAGATGCAAACTGGGGACACCAGGCAAAACTGAGCATTGGGCCTTCCGCTTCCGGCTACGTTCCTATTAGAAATGTTTATTTTATGTGATACAAAAATGCATATCTCCAAAATATATCGAGAACTTAAGTTTTGCTGGGAACATCTCAAAATATATAGGAGAAAAAACAGGCCCCTCTATATTTAAAGTGTATGCACACCTTCAAACTTTTTGCACAAACTTTCAGTTCAAAAATGAGTCATTGGTCAATAAGTGGCACATTTTATATATACTCAACATAACAAAGTGCTGGTGCAGCCGTAAAGTGCCGTTCATAGTGCTATTTTGACTAGTTTCTATAATACCAATTAGACACATTTATGGTGCGAATTGTTAAAACTGATATCGGCCGCTGTCCTAATGAGCGGGTTGTATTCTTTATTCGATAGTTTATCTTGTTGCTTAGAACCTTCGAAACAGTTGATATACAAGCCGACGTTACATTTTTGACATTTGTTTGTGTTTTTATAGTGTGTATGTAGCATAAGAAATTTGCGTGGAGCTGCCAACTATAAAGTGGTTTCACGCAGTTGTATCAAATGGAATAAGCGAGCAACTTGCAATGCAATTTTATTGGCTGTGCTCTTTTGCCCAAACTTGATTTTGTGGGGTAAATTATTAGATAGATTCGAACGATATTTGTTTGCTGCATCAAAAAGTATTGTATCCTTATTTTTGTTACAAATATTTCTGTGAGTTTGCCACACAATTATGCATCGATGCCTCAAGTACAAAGATGCAGGATGAATAACATTTTTCTCGTATACCAATACTAGTTATGGCTGAGGTATGTGTGCAGAAATGTTTGTCTTCGCGGGAATTCATAAAAATCAGATGCTTGTGCTGTGGTGCAAGGCCAGTAGCAGCGGGCTCAAACAATTTTCGAGCCCGTAAGGATTCTCCATAATGATATAACGTCAGGCTCCTAAGGTAAACACGGACCGGGAAGCCTACAAAACCAATTTTACGCTGTGGAATCATGGTACTGAGTGATCGTAACTCAATCTGTTTTCATTCCAAGCGACAATGATATTATCTATTGATTCAGCTTTGCGCAACTCATACATCCCGCGTTCCGAATTTTTAACACCAGGCGACTGTCAGCTTTCGGTGCAATTAACAATATATAAAAATTGCCTTCCTACATTAACAATGCTTGTTAATACCATTCTCTAAATCACGGCTATTACTGGCAAATTGTGAGCTAATTCAGTTGGCGATTTTGGGAAAAGAACGTCCAAGTATGTGCGGCTAAATTTCATGTGTTCATGCGGTATTGGCATTATGTATACTTGAGGTATTTCCAAGACCACCTGGCTCGAAGTGGACGCCCCTGATCTTTTGCCTCCTACGGCTTTGCTTTGTTTAATTTACTTTGGTAATGTTTTTTCTTTTCACCGGTAAAGCACAAGTTCATATAAAAATGACAATAAGTTTTAGTAAAACCTTATTCAACTGCTAAATATTTCATAAATCATGTAAAAAAATAGCACTCTGTTAATCTTATTATGTGTCTATACTTTATAAACCCATGTTTCCGTATACTGGAATAAACACTATTAAAATGCAAACATGACCGACATGACTTGAACCACTAACATCTAGACTGTAGGATGGGGCGCCGGCTAGACCACTCCTCTACGTTTGCTGTTGGGTCATTTAAATAACGTGTAATTTTTGATTACAAGTAAATTTTTAAGACAACGTTAAGGTGAAATTTGAAATAAATACACTTAGGCCCTGCTCCTTTTTCACCTTAGTTGATTACTTAAAATAAAGTAATTTTATATCCATACGATCTGCCAAGTGATAAAAAACTTTATGTGTGTTAATGGTTATTACCTAGTGTAAGCCCAACCGTAAATAGTTAATATAGCAATATCGTCGGTTAAAGATTATGATGTTCCAATTCAAGTTTCATTGCTTAAGATCCCGTTTCCCAAACTAGGAAACCACCTACCGAACTGGAACAAATATGTAAAACCAAAATACGTAAAACTGCCCATGTATAACAGTAAAACAATTAAATGTATTTGTAAGGAAATATTTCTAATACAGAATCCCCTCTGAGACGAGTCCCAAACTACAGTGAAACTTAGGCTGAAAATATACAAAGAGGCAGAAAGAAATACATACTGTACTATATATGCAATAAAAACTGTTATTTGCATTGAGGGAAATATGCGTTGAAAATGAATGAAAATCTCAAAATCAGATGCAAACAGTGAGGCGTCTAGTTTGGCGTGAATATTTCGAAATGTCGTAAAAGGCTCAACTGGAGATCTATATATTTCGTCCAGAACTTTATTATGCAAAAACGTTTTTCATGTAAGTGTGTTGGTTTAATATGACAATGACGCTTTTTATGAAATATCTATTACAATATGATATTTTCTCACTTTTTTGCATGTTTTTAAACATAATATAAGTTCGTTGGTTTAATACGAAAATGATGTATTTTCCTGAATTTTGTGCACTTTTGAGGTCCGGCGACTGTTAATTTATTTAAGATATAAATAACAGCAAGTAATATATATTTACAACTAATACTGTTATAGGATAAAGTGGAGTTATTACATTTGTAGCTCAACCACGCGTTTCACATTTTCTTAAATAACATAAACGCTGCTTTGAATAAAGCACACAGCTAGTAAAACCACATAAATTCAGACAATACCAATCATTTCCGTTGTAATCCTGCACAGAAATTCCTGGAAGTTGCTAAAGATATTTCGAGCAGCGGCCATTGTCAATGGCTTTCTGGCAGTCATCAAAAGTATCCAAAAAGTATTCTTCGCTCATACTGATAACGTGACCGCACTTGAAAGCACATACTATTGATGTTGAAAACTATTTTGTGTTTTTACATTGTTTTGTATGACTATTTACTCTGGGACAAATAACGCCGGTTTATAAGAATATCTGTAACGTAATCCATGTCAAAAGAAACATCCTGGGATAATTGGAAAGACAATTCCTATACGAGCGGTTGAGTGTTGGCATAGTTAGCAGAATAGGTTTTGTATAAAGCATGATACGACACACCGTACAACACGTTGTAGAATGAGCGCAATTTTGAAATACGGACTTTCACAGTGACTTGGTTCGTACATTGCGGCTGCGATATATACAGAGTATTGATAATGCGACACACTTAGCAGTTGAATGCGTCGCGCTAAATGTGCACTATGTGAGTTATGAGATCGTATATAACATCAAGATTAAAAAGCTAATTCTGCAAGGTAACCCATAGTAGCTAGTTACCTGTCGCGAAGTTTCCCATTTTAAGCTAAATTATTTAGTGAACAACGTGTTGCTGAACTAGCCATCTTTGCTGCAAAACCGAAAAACAAACTGTCGTAATGTAGAAAATGTTCACTCTAAGTCCAAAGAAATATGCTTTCATTTCATAGCTTCAGTTTTAGCTTGAGCAATACGTAACTGAACGAGTACT
>JASANE010008065.1:0-28326 GCA_030248225.1 Trileptium ribeirensis | reverse complement strand
TTACTTCGTTCAGTTAGTATTATTGCAAAATAATGTGTAACAAGGCATACAATTTTTATGTATAAAATCATACAAGGATATGTAAATAATCAAAAATACTCTGTGTTACAATTAATACAAATTATATACAATGTCATACATTTAATACGGTCAATTTCTTACAACTTTTATTGACATAATCATACAAGACCATACAAATTGGTGCAAAATTGATGTACTATTTGTTCGCCATACTATTTGTTACCCGTATTTGTGATAATTTTTATACAAACTGTAGCAAAATTATGTGACACAATAATTATATTAAATTATCATCATACAAATTTTAAGAGTAGAAAATAATTACATAAACGTTAGCTTAAATAACCCAATGATAAATTGCTGAACGAATATGTTACCATTTCACTATCCTAGCGTAATAGTGTAGTAGTCGGTGTTTTCGACTTCGAATGTTTTGTAGGTAGCACCATGACAGGATTGCTGCGACCAATGCAACAATCATTATCGAAATTAAGATACCGGTAAACCATTTTAAGCCTTCTTCAAGTTGCCGACCTGAAGTGTTATTGTATTCCATTAGTGTGTCGTTTATAAGCAGCTTTTATGAGTAAGATCAGTCATGCTCATAGCGGGTAGGAGGAGTTACCACCTAAACCTCCGACCCTCCCTTCTGAATCCACAAGTGCATTTCACGGCGTCCAGGGCGCCACACCCTCCCAGCCCCTTGCCCCGACCCCAGGGAAAGCCGAAACCCTCCGTGCCGGGATCCGGCTACCCTCTTCTCAATGTGACATCGGACCTCGGTCCATGTATGAATAAGATCCCGCTTGTCACCCTGTCATTATATATGTTCAAAACGTATATATATATTGAAGAAGCGAAGATCCGCTACTTAATTAGTCAACGCCAATACATAAAGTCCAACTTGCTTACTGGTAGAAACGCTGTCAGTTGACGTTTACGACGGAACTTGCGAATACGGACTTTCCACACAAAAAAAATTGATAAAAACGAATTGCAAACATATTAATATTTTTCTTAGAGATTTTAAGTTCGCATAAAATTTGTTTTTGTTCGTGTGTTTTGTTACGCACCGGTTGGTCAACTAAAATTCGACGCAAAACTGTTGCGTACAAATGCGATTAAAATCTAGTCACTTTGCGTTCGCAATCATTCAAGCAAAATTACTGATTTATAACAACAAAAAATATCAATCTTGCGTCAAGCCTTTACAAGGGATTTGTTCGCGAACGCCAAGAGCTTAGCTGTACATCGATTTGGTTCGATAACACTGAATAATCAATATACAAACCGGATAGGCATAAGTGAGCCGAATTTCTGCAAATTAAAGATCGCCAAAATTCAGTTCGAACAGGAAGTAAAACTTCTGCCATTTGGATTTGATTTTTCCAGTTTTCGGTTAGCGAAAAACCGACTGAAATTTAGCATTATTTCCGCAACAAGTTAGTGCCATTCCGTATCGGTTATTACAATATAGGATTTTTGGTGCTGTCAACTTAACTTTACTCATGCATAATAGCTAGTGTAACCTACATGACGGGTCCAGTATACGAGCCATTATTTTTTATAATTATTCCAAATTAACTAAGATCTGCTATGACTGCGATAGACTTAATGGTTCCCACAGGGACAGTAATTGAACTGCAGGTAAAAAAAATCGCGGCCAATGTAACTTTTAGGGGTGGTAGTGAAATGCATGCTATGCCGTTCTCCGTATACTAAGCCTAAGCCGTAGTCTTAGCCTAAGCTGAGATCCCTATATGAGCTAAGCCTAAGCCTAAATCGGGCGTTGCCAGCCCGAAACCACAGCTCTAAGCTGTTCTTTTTTTAACGTTACAACGTTGGACCCCTAAGATTGACACTGACCAAAATGGCTATTACAAGGATAAAATGTGTGAAGCTGCATTAGTAGCGATATGGTGCATCTCGATTTTACTTATCATTCATAATAAGGCTTACTTCTGCACCATGCCCACCAGCCCGGAGACCATTTTCCGTCTTTACAACTGCGTTTCGGCTCTCCATGCAGGAAATATTCAGGTTGACATGTAAATCTTACAGTTACACCATCCAAATATGAATTGCCTGGAGGAATCTTTATAACACCAGGATTTTTCTGCAAAGGACCGCAACTTGTAGCTGAAACATGTAATAAAGTGCATATGATAGCTTGCCGTCGCTTTTAAATATAAGTTCAGTTAGCTGTTCTAATTGAGTTCGATTTGTTGAAGTTCGATGTAAGTACATGTCAATTTCATCGTAAATTTCAGTCCAACGTAAGCCAATTCTGGTATATTTTCCAAAAGGAACACAGAATTGAAAATATTGGGACTATATGTATGAAAATTCCAAACGCAGAATTTGGATTTTTTTTGAAACTGAGAAATAAGTTTCAGGTTTATTATAGAGAGATTGTGAAATCTAATGTTTGGGCTTTGTTCTTTGTTCAGTAGTCAAGCGTTAGACGTAGCATATGGTTTACACTAAGGGTTATAACTTTGCTAACATGTTTAGTCTGTGATATAAGCTTACTTAGCAACAGGTTAATTTTGGATTAAAGTTTTAAGCTTGGTAAATTGTTTTAAGGTTGTGTACCGTCTCTGTTTAGTTTATCGCTTTGTGCTAGAATTACTTATAGTTTAATCGATTAGTTCCACTTCGTATAAGGTCTACGCAAGGCTTATGCAGCGTTCCCCTTATAATGTCCCCGCTGTTTGGAATTTTTCTCCCTCTGTTGTCACGACCCTACCATATAGACTGTCAGGGTGAAACTCATACTATAAATCAATTTTCATACCAATTTGGCGCGAACTAACTGTAGCGGACACAGGCTGTAGCAAATGCGGTTTATTAGTCAACTCTGCTGTGCAGTTTGTTTAAAATTCTTGATATTTGTATCTAGACCATATGAGCGTTGATGAAATAATGCCGCACACTGTCAATAAATGCACCACGACATGGTGTGCTCGGCACTATCGAGAGGTGGCAATACGTTTAGCTAGCTACTTTTGAAAAAATTTACAAAAAACATTGTCTAAGACACTGACACTGTGTGGTGTACATGGGTTTCAATTGTTGGGGACACTATAATGTGAACGCCGCATTAAGCGTCTGCTTAGATTAAGTGTTAATTTTAACTCTAAGAGGTTGGGCTTATTCGTGTTTCAGTGTAAGGTTAATCTAAAGGTAAGATATATTTCAAGGGCTTTGCTTCTAACGCGTAGGTTTAATCATTGGATAGGCGTAAAGGTCAAGATTAATATAAGAGTCACGGACACTCAAAAATTTGGACTTGGCACAAAACTCCGACTTATTATGTAACTTTCTTGTCGCACTTAAAGACTGGTAAAACTAAAGATTTATGTTAAAGTCCAAAAATGCAGGCTTACGTATCAACAGTTATTTTATCGCTTATGGGTACCCCAAGACCTATAGCCTACTATAAGGTTTAAAGGTTAGTATTTATATTGCAGCGTTCACGTTATAATGTTCCTACCGTTTGGAAATTTTGTCCCCTGCAGTTGCACCCCTACTGTATAAACAATCAGAGCCACACTCATACTATAAATCAATTCGCGAGGGTTTACAAAATATAACTAGCTACTACGTTTTTGTTTATGGTGTCGTAGCCACCCCTAGCTAATTTCACACGAATTAACAGTAACGGACGGAGACCATATGTAGTTGGTACGGTGTAATTATTCAGATGAGCTGGGTAGTTTTTTTAATATCGATTTGTATCAAGACCATATGCATGTTGACGATATTATACCTCCCACCGTCAATAAAACGGCGAAGAAGATACGATTTGCTTGTTACCGTCGAAAAGTGGCAATAACCCTAGCTAGCTACACTTGAAAAATTTAATAAAAATACATGAAGCGTCTAAGACGCCCTATTGTAGACACAGTGTCTGACGCTGTGTGGGTACATAAATTCCAAACGTTGGGGACATTTTAACGTGAACGCCGCATAAATCATAGCGTTATACTTAACTGAAACCTTCAAGTTTTCTTCGTGGAAAAGCTGGCCTTATTCTAAGCGTTTGATTTATTCATGACAGGCCTAGTTGAAACTATAAATTTATCCTGATTTATGTCCTTTGTACCATGGCACTTCGCTTGGCGAATAACGAACTGAATCGTACAAAAATTCGCATTCACAATACTGCCATCTGTATTATAGTTTATCGAACGTGAACAAAAATTTCGTGATGTACAAACGCGATTCGGAAACGCGTACATTTCCTCACATGCCACGTTTGTAGCTTTGATCAAACTACATACCGAATGTTAAGCTTAGTATGCTCAAACTTATATTTGCTTTTGCTTCGCTTGCCTGAATCCCATGATTGTTTGGCACATTTTACAAAATGTCGCGAACAAGAAACGTGATTGCGAAACGCGTTTAAACTGCAGGTGGACAGCGGTAGGCCGTGGTAATTCATAAAAGAGTACTTGCGAACAGCGCCTACGTGTTTCTTCACCAAAATCGTGGCTGCGTATAGAGGAAAAAATCGTGATTTGGTTTTAAGATTTGATTTGGGCATCTGTTCTAAGACTTCGAGTTGATTTAAAAAAACCAAGTCTAAATAAAATTTACTCACTTTAGTCTAGCTTTTAAGCATATTAATGTCAGGCTTACAATTAGTGTGAGGCTTACACTTGATCGTTTAGCTTGGTTTAACGGATATACCTTAATGTGCAGGATTTGGCATGGAATATTCGCATACAAACAGGAATTCATATCCGGTGAACTATGCATGCTAAATATATGATCTCTAAAATGCTAAGTTCTAAACCTTAACTTTTATTGTGGTTGCATGGCAAATGTTACTACTTTCTTTTTACAAAGAAATAGTACTTATTACTTAATGACAAATGCTACTTACTACTTTTCTTTTTTGAATTTTTCTATTTTTAGAAACATGCATTGCTGTATTTATGAAAAAGCAAAATCCAAGTGCGTTTAGGTGCGAACTCACATTAGTGTTTTACACAGAAATAAAGCAATACTGTTCACAAATACTGTAGCCGCTTTCTTATTCCAATACAATAAAAATTGGCAAATTACTGGAATGACATGAGCGTTATGAACAAAAATAAATATCGCCTACTTCTTTTATCGTTAATCTTTTTAATACCCTCGAATAGCATTTCGTTCCTGAGTGTCGATAGCGCAATTTCCTTTCGTCCGGTTGTTAAATAGTCGTACTCACAAGTATGAGCGCCGCGGCATACTGACTAAAACCGATTTTTGTAACCCAATAACTATATGTGTATAGAAAGATTGAAAGAATTAGCACTAATGCATGAGTAAACTTAATCTGCGCCGCCTGCTATCTCTTTTAACATCATGTACAAAACACTATTAGCAAACAAGGCAGTCATTACAATAGCCAAGTCCAAATTCAAAATTTTTCGTTCGCGAACCGAGAGACTGGTTACAAAACGGCGTAGTTTTTTTTCGCTAACACCATTCATCTATTTTCTGTTTGGCCACGACTGCGTTTTACAACGCACTATGTGGCAACTTGCATTAGGCATTGTTTTGTTATGCTAAAACATTTCGTTTTATTAGTAATAACACGTGTAGTTTCGGAACGGCATACGTGGTGTGTAGTTACTAAAACACTAAACGGTTGTATTTTGGTTCGATAACAAAATAAAAATGTTCCAATTAAAATGGCAAACGGACACTAACCTGTTAATGTTTTAAGTCGAATCGTTAATAGGCCAATGCTCTGCTTTTGAACGTTTTGGATGCGCTCCCCAAAAACCCAATTTTGTGTTCTCTTATGTGTTTACGATTGTCTGGTACACCGAACAAGCGATTGCCAATCGCTAATGAAGAAACGGGGCACACCTTATTTTTAATCATTCATAAAGCTGTATGCTACAGTTGTTGAAACACTTCAACGATATAAACAATATAAATAAGCCAATTATCTGGTGTAGGAAGCATATTTGTAAATATTCACATACCATGACTTGATATTTATTTATAACAAGCGATGCTTCTGCTGACAGCGGCTTGCTCCAAGGATCAAATTCCGGCTGATATGAATCTTTGTTGAATAGAGATGGATTGTAAATAGCTTTATGTTTTGGATTGAACAGCAACGGAAAGTTGCCATTATCAATTTTCCCTAAAATGCGAAGTTGTTATAAAGAAATACAGTATTTCGCTCGATAATACCAATATTTCATTGAAAATTTATATGTATATCACAAGGGGTGTAGCAGACCACTCAAATGTTTGGAGGAGGAGTTGAGCTACCGGAAAATTGACGAGGCTGGCTTACGACGGCTTCTTTTTACCGAAAAGTGGGCTGAACTGGGGCCCATACGTTCCCCCCTCTCCGCGTGCTGCGCCTCTGTATAAAACAGTTGGTTACTGATGACAAGAAGCTGCAGGTCATAAGTGTTCAATTACCGTGTGTATACGCGAATCATTCAAAGCTAGAAATAACCGTTTGCATGTGTGCTGATAATTTATTCGTGACAGGAGGTCCAGTTATTATGTTTAGTCAGTTCAACAATGCCTTTATATGTTCCCTTGAAACTACATACGAGTGACTAAATGTAAGTGTCATTTGTCGGCAACTTCAATGAGTTCTGCAATTTTTTATTTAAGCGGGTGACTACTTCATTTATGCTACTTACAGGCAGCTAGCTCAGTAACAACTGTATAATATATTATTGTTGGGTACAACTGACGAGGTGTCATCTGTCGTCAGTTTCAATGAGTTCTGCAGTTTTTTATTAAACAGGGTACATACTTCGCTTTTGCTACCTACATGCGGCTAACTCAGTAATAGCTGGATAAGAAAATTATTGTTGAGAACGAGTGACGAGTTGTAAGTGTCACCTGTCGTCTGTTTTAATGAGTTCTGCTATTTTTTTATTAAAGAGGGCCCACTTAATTTTTGCTACCTACAGGCAGCTAGCTCAGTAACAGCTGTACAAGGAAATTATTATTGGGAATGATTATTCTAGGAATTGTATTGAACACAACACTACCTGTCCAGCATTTCTCTTCCCATAAAATAAAGTGCTCTTTTATTGCTATTATGGTTGAAGGAAATTATAGTGAAAATGGAGTTATCTTAAAAACCTTAATAAAAATCAGTATACCACATATTTAACCCTTTAACACCTACTGTTGTTCTACAACAACAAATTACGTTTGACTGTGCTGTACTAACTAAATGTAACGAATACTGCTCGATTGCTCGCATGTTGTTGTTCGCTCGCTAGTGAGGAGCCTTGAGGATTGCAAAAAATTACAAAAATTTATCCCCCTGACTCTTTATCGGCCGACCGGCAGATTCTCCATGGGCAGCACCCCCCCCCCCCCCGATGACCGACTAGTCCCCTTCCTGGGTAAGCCACTATTTTAGGGACTCCGGACCTCGACCATGTATGTCAACTACATGCCGCAAGGCAACACTTCATTTTGTCTCTTTAAATCAGTCAATGTAGACATAAGCAAATCTTACACGTTATTCCAAACTGATCATATAGTTTCTTGGTATCGGCAACACCAGGTGGCTGCTCAATTTGAATAATGTCACAGTCCGGACTCATCAAATCGTCACGAGCAATACCGTTAAATGTTCCTAAAAGTCCTTGTGTGTGAAGATGTTTCTTGCAATCCGATTCGGGTTTCCACAACTCGTTTTGTGATGATTGAAGTATTTCTAGTGCGTCAGGACTGCTGTACACGGATTGCCGCTAAATATAAGTCTTAATTATCTAGGACAAAGCTTTATAAGCTGGACTAAAATAACATGAAACAATAACCGAAAAATGCCAAGAAACGTAATAATATTAATATTAATCAACGTATGAAAATTATAATGCTAAAAAATTTTTTCAACAAAAAATTTAAGTAAAAAATATTTTTTAGCAAAAAAGAGTAATCTTTTATGTGTACAAACACCAAGAATGGTTCTTCTGCTGACCAATAGCTATATTAATATCTTTGAATCATACCCATGAGTGATTTTTGTGGCGCTGAATGCACCCCCAGGTCTCGGCTACCCCTGGGAGTTCGGACCTTGGTCCACGTCTGCTTTAGATTATAACACGAAATATCTTTAATGCTTGAGTCCACATTAGTTACACAAGCCATCGTTCTTTTGTCAAAATTACGACGTGAATCGTGCAAAGATTCGCGACCAGAATTATGGCACTGGTATTTTCTGTTTGGTGAGCGCGAACGCAAGTTTTGTGATGTACGAACACAGTTGCGTGCCCGCAGATTAGCCGATTTCATATCCTTCTGTCCGCATATATACATCAATGCATGCTGAATCGCACAGCTGTTTTCGCGGACTGTGACCTTGGTAAAGCAGCCGCAGAAAGCTAGATTTTCAATCGTGTTTTCAAGTGTACACGGTCACTAAATCGCGGTGCTAAAACGGCGTTTAAGTTATATAATGTCCCTGCTATTTGGAACTTATGTCCCTCTGTAGTCGTCACCCTACGTATAGATACATTCTATAGATACATACTGTAAATCAATTTCCGAGGGTGTGCGACACGCCCTAGCTACTGCGTTTTTTTCTTTACAGTGTCGTACACTCCTTAGCTACCAATTTAGCGCGAATTAGCTGTAACGGACACCGTCCGTAGTTAAAGCGGTTTATCAGTCCGCTGTTCTGTGTTGTTTGTTTTAAATTCTCGATATTTGTATCTAGGCTATCTCAAAGTTGATAAAATGATGCCGCACACTGTCAATAAATCTGTAAGAAAACACGGTATGCTTGAAATGGTCGAGAAGTGGCAATATCCCTAACTAGCTATCGCGGAAAAATTTATAAAAACATGGGGTGTCCAAGACCCTGTTGTCGACATTGTGCCAGACACTGTAGGGCGTACATAGCTTCCAAACTTTGAGGACATTACAACGTGAAAACCGCATAAATCGTAATGACCGCGAGCAATTCCTACATGCAAATATCCTATATCGCAAATCGAGCCAGCGTGCATAAGGTAAAATCTTGTTTTAGTGCAGACATTCGGTATTGAGGTCATAAACTGACTTGACAAAAACCCAGGTGTACGCACCTAACGTAGACTCACGAATATGTTTCAAACATATTTTATGCAGCGTTCGCATTATAATGTCCATAACGTTTGTAACCTATGTACACCCACATAATGTCAGGCACAATCTTGACAACATGATGACTTAGACGCCACCGTGTTTTTCATTTTCATTGGCGATTTGCTATTGATTTTGTCATTTGCTAACGGTGTCAAGGGCACCGTGTCTTCCTTGTAGTTTTAGTGACGTTACGCGACATGCCATTTTTTCAACGTGCATATTTTCGAAATGCAAATGTCGACAATTTCAGAAAACTATCAGAAACTGAATAATACACAGCGTTAGCTAAAACAGTCTCCGTTACTATTAATTTGCGGAACAATTCGTAGCTTAGAGTGTGCACATAACCGTAAACAAAAATGTAATGGCCAAGCCTGTGTCGTAATCCTTGAAAATTGATTTACGGTGCGCCTGAGACACTGACTGTCTATACCGTAGGGTGGCGACTACGGGAGTGGGGCGATGAGTTCCAAACAGTGGGGACATTGTAACGTGAACGCCGCATTATTTAATTTACAAATTAAGTTTTCATGATCGTAAGATTGATGATCATATGCTTTAGCTTCATTGTCATAATTCTTTGCTTTATAAATATCAGCGTTACAGTATAGCTAATAAATGAAAAGTATGATACTACAAATTACATGGCATCATCTCACCACGAGCTCACAACCTTTAAAGCTACGACATTAACTGTATCAGTCTAAAACAAACATATCCAGTTTACCTTCGTTCAACAATCACAAATAAGTAACATTTTTATTTCATGAGTTCTGGTTATTCATTACTGCGACTATTTATCCATTACGGGAAAACATTTCATTGGGTTCGATGCTGCTTGTAAGCAAGGTATCCATGGATGTCTATTAATCAATGTGGAGACGTCTCCTGACACATGGTCATACAGTGAGATGGTGGATTATCTCCCTGGGGCGTCGGACCCCGCCATCCTCGCTCCAAACGCTGATCTCCCTCTAACAACTAACTCCATCCTCCTAAGGCTCCGCATCTACCCCACCTCCTCCGCAAACGCACTGAAAAGATTAACAGAAATGTTCAATAATCGGGGGGCAATTGGCAAAATTGAGGAAAAATGCCAGAAATTGGCAAACATTTTGGGTCCGAAACAATTTATAAAATTAGTGCAATAAACCATATGCAATTGTTAGTTTCAAAGTTTACTTAACTTTAGTTTTACACAGCGTTTGCCTCATTTTATTGAAAGAATGTTGGTCTTTCGCCGGAATAGTATTTTCGAAGCAGGTTTATTATTTGGAATTTTTACTGTGTATAATTTTCGAAATGTGTCCACAAAATATCGTTTGACACGTCCCGCTTTCAATAAGCTCGTCGGAATTTATTGTGCCTTCAATATAACTTCAAATATTGCACCACTACCATTTGTTATGATACGAATTATTATTTTTTATTGACTGACGTCATGACTTGGCTACATGGGAACAAATCACAAAAAACGTATGATTTCGTTTAATAATTGTGTTCGAGCATATAATAAAACGCACCCAATGCGATTCATTGAAAACATGCGGCAACACAACTTGAGCGTTCAATACACCGTGATCTTCAGCAACCCGAACTGCAGCACCAGATTGAAAATATATCCATATGATTGAAGTGTTTAAATCCCTTGTTGTCACGTATACTATAAGGCCTGAAAAACGCATCATAGAGCGATAATATGTCGACGTGGTTATTAGATTTCGATATGGAGCGATATTAGAGAACCGGGCTAATTTAAGACACCTAATTTAGTTTAGAATTATGCAGGTTTCACAGAATAATGAGTGCAAAAAGTTAATAAGTAGCACGTATATAAACCGACAACGAGACAATGTAATTAAACAACAATAAAAATTAGATTAGTCACAACATGAATGAAATACATATTTTGAAACGTTATAACGGAATATTAATATACAATAAAACGAAATATCAAGAGACTAGTTTCAGAACACAGGGTTCCATTGGGGCGATAACGGGGTTGCCCAACGGTAATGGCGCTAAACTATATTTGCCCTTCTGCGGTTCCGCACCCTTTCACTTCTACCGCCCGCCGAAGTTGTACGGCAAATTTTAGCAATATTGATCAAATGATAAATAATTTTATGTAAAATTAGACAAATTGATCAAAATTGTTAGGAGCATTTGAGAAGCTGAATGGAAACTCTTGGTTAACTTTCTGTCGTTCACTCAATTCCCTGCGGGACACTTCTGGTATTAAGTAAACAAATATAAGCTATTTCTCTTTCTAGTATACAGGGGCGTAACCAGCAACAAGAGTTGTAGGGGGCATCATTCAAAAAGCTTTTTCAGTAGCATTTGTGAATAATTTGTAGCAGATATGTAGCTAGTCTGTAATATGGTAAGTATCAGAATGCAGCAAAATTTTCATGTAGACAAATGTAAAAATATTATTCATGATCAATGTTCTCACTGCCTGTTTAGCCGGTCCGCGCAACTCGAAGTTTATCAAAATATATAGGAACGCTACGCTACTTTAGATGTGGCTTTATTTCAAATACAGGGCAAACCACGATACCATTTTTGACAGATCCAATGTCAAAACAAATTTCACAATACATCTCTTCACTAGGCTTTGGGTTAATTAACACCGCAATCGCTTTTAGCTCAAGAAAATCAGGCTGAAAGACATCTTAACTTTCGTAAAGATGCCTTAAGTAAAAGGGGTTTTTGATAAAAATTGATTTGTTGATTCTGCTTGGGTGGTTTCGAACCTCTAAAAACCTTTCTGAGTGCGCTAGTGTTCGAATCATGGTAAATTTCGCGTATTATTACCCTATTTGACTTAAAGATACCAAAGTCACTATTGGCTCTGCTTATCTATGACAAGGTAGGTTCCGATGACGGTAACGACACACGATTTGGTTATTAAAAGATGAGACGCAGCGATAAAATAGATACCAATCGGCTGAGCCAGTTTGAAAAAATCCATTTCGGCCGCTTTAATTCTTTATGTTTTAATGTTCTTCCTTGGTACACAAAATGTTCCGAAAGAATTTTTTCGATAAACATATAAGTTTAATATATCATTCCAGCTGGATTGATAAGTTGAGTAGGAAATGTGTAAAGATCAGTTGTTTTTACGCACGGACTAAGGAGTTAGTCCTATAAAAAACTAATGACATAAATAATCATAGGGGAGTGATTATCCTAAGAAGGTGCGGACGCTCCTCGCGGATTTAGCCTGATCCTGATTGAGATCCGCATACCACCACGAGCGCACCCGCTCCGCGCAGAAAATTTAGGCAAAATTGACAGAATCGCAAGAAATGAGCAAAATTTGAGCGAAATTGGCAAAAGCAACATTAGAAAAAAACAGAAAAAAATTGGCAAAACCAAAATTAGAAAAAAACAGGGATAAATTGACAAAATTTAGGTTAGGTTTTGAGTCGTGAAAATATCGAAACCTGCATCCATAAAATTTCTGAAAGCACGAAGGTTATTAACAGTCAGAGATTTTAAAATTACTAGTTTATATTTGGAACCCAACAATTATGAAAATTAATGTGTGTTCGCAATTCATTAACACAGGCAAATTTTCAAACTAGTTGGCTATTGTTTGTGGCATACGTCATTTTGAAAAGTGCCGGAAATCATAGTCGAGAACATCTGTTTTTTGTTGCCTGTTTCATATTTGCTCATGTTGTATCCCCAAAATGAGATCCTAGATACGCCACTACGTTCAAACATTTCGTTGTAAAACATAGGTGCAAATCAGCGACGGGGAATGTCGCAGAACTGTCGTTCCAAACACCTGGTAATTTAAGACAAATTCCCTCGCTATAGGTATCCAATGGTAAAACACCGAGCTAATTATTTTTTCTAATATCTCGCACCCGTCGAATTTTTTGCATCTATCTCTACAGGACGTTTTAAACATGATAATTGTCCACCTGTTGAAGCCTAGCTGTTGACAGATAGCTGTAAGACTCTTTAGTCTTTAGATATGCAATAAATACAAAAATGTCTAACAACTAGCTGTTAGAGACAGACTAAAATCTCTTGCAGCTAGTCATAACAGATTATTGTCTCTGATGGCTAGCTGTTAGAGTCTTTTGTCCCTTACAGCTAGCTGTAACATACAAAATCTGTTACAGACAATCGTTAAATATTTGAAATTCTAATAAATAGCAATTATAGACTTTTGTATTTTATAACTGCTTGTAAGAGACAAACCCTTCTAACAGATAGCCATTAGAGACAATAATCTGTTATGACTAGCTGCAAGAGATTTTAGTCTGTCTCTAACAGCTAGTTGTTAGACATTTTTGTATTTATTGCATATCTAAAGACTAAAGAGTCTTACAGCTATCTGTCATTAGAGACAAAATTCTCTAGCAGCCGTTTGCAAGAAACTAAAATATCATATAACCATCCATTAGAGATTTTAGTTTCTTGTAAACGGCTATTAAAGACAAAACTGCTCATTTTTTGCGCTGATTATGCTATGAAACCTGCATTCTACGCGACAAGTTTCCATCACTGTGATTTTATTGAAATGTGATTTATTGAAACTGTGATCACTGAAATTATGTGGACGAGTTCAGTGAGTGAGATGCACTTAGCCAATGCAATACCTTTAGGACAACAGAAACTGCTTGCAAAATATCCATTCCGGTCTATGACGAGATTTTGCCTCGCATTTACACAACAGTAACACACAAAAAAACGTATAAGTGAGGGCACGTTCATACGTTACATTATAGATCATGTCTTTCTGATCAAGCATAAAATTTAGCATCGATTAGCTGTGCCACGTAAATATGAGACGGTGATCGACTCACATTTAGTAGAACTACAACTACTTATGCACAAGTTAATGCCAGAACAGGCAACATCGCACACGAGTTGTTTTCTATTTATTGACATACATTCTGCATGCTGCCAAAGCAGAGATTCAGAGAACTCTCTCCTACCACCCTTCCATGGCCGGGGGAACTCGGACCACCCTGTGGTTAGCGCTACCCCACTGAGACCTAAGAGCGTTAGCATGTACGATTTATTACGCTGAAAATGAATACAATTTTAGGTTTGCCAAACGTTCCACAATTTAGTTTGGACGACATCGCTATATTGTTTGAAATTACAAAGAATAGAGATTTTGGTTTACCTAAAGTTTTAACTGTACCTTGTCCAAACTGATGTCGTTTGTGAAATCGATCAAATGTAATACGCTTGCCCCAAGTATAAACATCCATCTTGTAATTCCACCTTCGAAATTCTTTTCGAGCATAAACTTCAATTTTGGACGAAGAATTATCACGACATGCAATTCCAGTCACGATAGTTGCTGGAACATCTTTATTCCCTGCAATAATCAACATAGGAAACAACATAACTATATATCAGAAGTAGATAACTATATACCATGCTTTACAAATTATTTTGCTTGCCTGATGAAATTTGTAACTATTACAGGATTTGTGATAGCTGACCCTCGAACACTGTTTTACTGTCCATCAAAGTCAACGAACTAAATGGATTAGTGGATATCGCGGTAGACATTCAGAATTACATGCAGAACCTCATAGCAATACGAATTTTTCATTATTTCAATGGAATAAACAATTTCGCGTAGACAGGCCCGTAAAGTTTCCTTGTAAAAACATAAACTTACAAGAAAATTTTAGAAAAATAGAAAAGATATCATATTTTATTTGGGAAACTCATAACTTATGAAACTAAAATTTTTTTTTCAACTCTGAGTGGAATTTCTAAAGACACAAAAACCTGCGCACTTGTTCAAACCATAAAGCGAAGAACAAATGTTGGAAAATATTTTTGAACAGTAGGAACTATGATTTGAAATTTAAAATTCACAACGTTGTTCCTTGAAACTATTAGTACCACCTGATAAGATTCAAAGCAAAGTTTTTACAAAATATTGTTTGAAATACCTCCCAGCAGTAAATTTTTATGATCTAAAACTAAAAAAATCTCATAAAATCATCATTTTGTTAGAATAAAAAGTACTATATGAAACAAATTTCATTTTTTATTTAAAACAAAACTAGCAAAAGCGTAGAATATTTTCGAAGAAAAATGTGAAAAAATCGAACAGTAATCTTTATAACTCAATGAGATTTATGAATTCTTTTGGAACAATTTAATGAAATAAAATATTATGGAAACATAGTTTTCATGAATTAATTTAAAATTAAATTTTTTCAATTTACTAGCAACTTGTTTTCAAAATTATTTGCAATTGTAATCGTGAAATTGAAACTTCATATTCAAAACTAAATATTTTTCGGTCGAACTTATGTTCACATAGGGTCTCCAGCAATTTCAAGAATTTTAAAGCATTTTCGAGTATATTAAATATTTGGAGGATGTTTGTTTGTAAATAGCTTTTCCGTACATGCTTTGGTTCGCTTACCAATAATTTTAAAGACAAAAACAACAACTTTCAAAAAATGAGGATGTCTCTTTGTCAGTAACTCGTTTTTGCTCAATTAGCAATGATTTTTAGGCAAAAACAACAGCTTCCAAGTAATTGAAATTTTCACGATGCGAGAGGGTGGTCTATTCTGGAACGAATTAGTTTTCCCTATTACATATAATGTTTCATTTGCAGAATATTTAATCATTGCATTTGTTTAGATTACGTTGCTTTCCGTATATTAGTTTTCGTTTTGTATATCGCAGCCTAGCCATAACAATAGTAATAATATTTCTGGGTCGGCGTCTAATTCTTGCTCTTCGGAATCGCGAGTTGTCGCGCTAGTCCAGCAGAATACACATTCGTCTTTGTCACCTGATATTAGTATGACCTAAAGGTGTACCTGATCAGGTGGGGGTTATTGTCGACATTGACTCTCGAATTCAGCTGTTTTGTCTTCAAGCGTCGGCGAGGTAGACCCGGTTCAAGTTACGGTTACGGTATCCCAAGCACGTTGGATTATATGGGACAGAATAGTTATAGGATAGAATATAGGAAAGGATAGTCATTGCACCGTTTGGATTACGGTGCTTTCTCTGTGTTCGTCTGACCCTTCCGGCCGGTTCTTATTAAAATTGTTTTTTTTCAGCGTTTCCTATTCTGGTGGATTCCTACTTCATTTTACCTCAGGCAGTGTCTTCAAGATCAATCTATGCTGTTTGTACACCTACTAGTTTTATCATGTCGTCGAAATCGCAGAATACAGTAAAAAATTACATGTGGCTCCTATCAGCGACCGTACGGTTGCCCGCACTGTACCTTTATCTATTCCCGACTTAAGGATTTTATCCGTGGGTACTTCGGCAGGCTGCTTAAGATGCTCGCCGCTTGCTGTTATAATTTCTCTTATGTTTTACTTGTGTCAAGCTGATCTGAGACCGATCGCTTATGTTTTTCTGATACAGGATGTTTCTTGAGTAATGTTCCTTCGTTGCGGCTTAACTGCTGAACAACCAAAACGCGATTTAAAACGACGTAATTTTGATGGCAAATAAGCAACTACCCCACTTGAGTGCACAAAACATCAATACTCACATAAAGGACCAAATGCGAGCTATTCATTTGAATGATTTCCTCAAGCCGATAATGCACAGATCTGCAATTTTTTTGGTCAGTTCTTCAGCCACATAGTCTTTGATTTCTTCAATTGTCTTTTGTGGGCGGTTGTAGACGTTCTGCTTCAATACGCCCCAGATAAAGAAATCCGGCGTTGTCAAATCAGGCGAGCGTGCGGGCCATTCGAACTTACGATCCAGCGATCAGCCAAGTTTTTACCAAGCCACTCTCGAACCCGCTTTGCTTATTGAGCCGGAGCACCGTCTGTCGAAAGAACAATTTATCGCTATTGGGAAGTTGCATAAAAGCCGGCAGGAACTGCTGGTTCAACATTTCCAGATGATTGTCCTCAGTCACAGTCTCATCAAAGTAGAATGGTCCGATTATTCCCTCAGAATGCATGCCAGCCCAAACCGTGGTTCCAGCAGCGTGATGTTGGTGCTCAATAGCTTGGTGAGGATTTTCATATCCGCAATAACGACAGTTGTGACGATTCATGTGTCCGTTCAATTTAAACGTGCTTTCGTCAGACCAAATAACCCGATCTGCGAGCTCTGAATATTCATCCAGTTTGCTCATCTAGCATTCTCCAAATTTAATTCTGCGATCAAAATCGTCTTCTATCAACTAATGCACCAGCTGTGGGATAAACGGCTTTAGTCACAGACCTTTGGCAATACAGTAACTCGTGGTTTTTGATAGCCCAGTTTTAACCGATAGGTGTTTGAATGATTTGTGTCGTGACTGCAACATTTTATCTTCAACCCACGCAACGTTCTCCTCGGTTGCGGCCGATTTAGGTCGTCCAGCGTGTGTCAGGTCTGAAACAGATCCGGTACTGTCGAATTTACGATTCAGTGATCCGAAATAGCTGGTCTGGAAGGTGGAGGAGAATCGGTATAATGGCGCCATAGTTGAACTACATCAACAGCATTGTTGGATTTAGAGTATAATCGAATAGCTAGCATTCTGTCATTAAGTGGCAAGTGATATTGCGCCATTATCGTATTAATAATTAAGTACGATATTGATCTAAAACGTGACAAAAAACAATTTGAATTGGTCAACTGGTTACAAAGTTATGTAGTTTCATAGTGGGAAACTTACTTATGGAACATCTTGTATTCTTTTTTGTTTGTATGTTGTCTCTTCTCGTGTGTGTTGCATGAAGGGCGAGGACCGTTGTGGGCGGGGAGTCGGCGTCCACATATCGGGATGGGCTTCTTCTTTCTGTTTTCCTGGGCTGGTACTTTATATACGTTTTATGTTTATATATTGTTTTTTAAGAGAACGCTTTCCAATTGAGGTGGGTCTCTCTCTTTAGTGTTTGTTTTTCTTGGGGTACAGGACAAGAATGAGCGTGCTAACTGTGTTTGGTATAGAATTTCTATCTACACATTACATAGTTTTAGGACGGATTGCGACTCTGCTGCAACAAATGTGTCCTTCAGTGGATCCATGTTGTTAGGAGGAGGTCCGGTGGAACCCGGTTGTTCCGAAGAACGCTTCTTGGCCTTCGGAATTTGGAGCCCGAAGTCCCCAAAAAAAAACTCTAGTTGGCTAAAGTTATGGGTGCTTACCTTATAACACAGTAATAACCAAGTAATTAAAAAATTTATGTGTGATAATAAATTGCGCGCACCTAGTAATTTTCCTGGTGCCATAGGACGCAGTTATTTGAGTTTTTGGGATTATCACCTTCTTCAGTTTTAAAGTGTACCATCTATTATGATTATACTGTTTTCTTTAGTGGCCCTTGATGACGTGCAGGATAGCTCGGTACCGTTTCGCTCTAAAAATGTGACAGAAAATGTGCACAGCCTTTCACGGTCATGTTCATATTTAGTACTACTGTTTAGTGAGACTAAAAGCATATATACCTATAGTCCAAAAACATTTGTCAGTTTTTGCTTGTATTTCGCGTATTCGGAAAAGTTGAAAACAATATTCATTTTCAAAGTTGTTTAACATAAAATTGTTTTCGCAGTACCAACAGTGCATTAGGAAAGAGTATGACACTTCCCTGCACTCACATTTTAGCCCGTGTTTGATGGTACCGGCGTTTTCGGCCTGAACCCCCAGTTTCTTGGGTAATAGTACGGACCAGTTTTTAGAAGGGTCAATCGGACCCCCCCCCCCAAAAAAAAAATAAAAAAACTTGGAGGTCAGGCCGAAAACGCCCGTATGATCAAACGCGGCTTAAGTGTGAGTGCAGGGAAGCGTCATACTCTTCTCTAATGCGCTCTTTTTAGTACTTATTACCATCAATGGATAGGATGAAGTTTTGATCATATGGATAGGAGATTGAACTGAAGCAGTAAAATTTACTGTGCGAAAACATAATGGATTTTTACTAAGACATTTATTTGCTAGCATTCATTCCACTGATTTTTTATTGTTTAATATATTTAATACAAGTTAGCTTAAATTTTCACTGGATAACTTTATAACTTTAAATTAAAGAGTACTGTTTTCGACATACTTAAGATAGATTAGCAATAGAGGATCTAGGATGATAATTGTAGGCGAACAAAATTTCGTCTAGGAACATTAGGGTTTCTACTGCCAACTTCTACAAAACATACGAATGTACTTACAGTCGGTGGCGGGAGGTTGTTCCATTCTCGCTTGCACCATTAACCCATAGTACGATTTATGCGTTGTCGTCAAGACGTAATAGCCGTTTCCGTTAAAGGTATATTTTATTCCATCGAATGTAATGAAGTGTGCGTCGCCGTATGCAAATCCTTAAATATTTAGTTGCTGGTTCGCATCGTATAAGCACGTAAACAATAGAAAAAAAATATCATTGATGTAATTCCTACAATATTGACAGTTCCAATGTCTCTCAAAGCTGGCTAATAATTGATTCGCAAGGAGCTTGCTTAATCAGAGTTCTCGCTGAGGGAGGGAACGAAAGTAATACGTGGTGGACGAATGTAACTCGTAGTTTCGCTAGAATCATATACATAGGCCCTCTATACATTCCAATACAGTCGTAGAAAATTTTATGCTTAATAAAACTACTACCAAATTTCTGGCTGCCTGCCATGAAGTTGCAAAGCATTGTAATCTAGTCACTTGGCGGAAGGCGTAGACCGACTCTGGAATTATTACGCCAAATTAGATTTAAAAAAATTCTTAATTGTGATATATTTCGAAATTTGTGTTAAATGTCTGACTTGAAATAATTTCTATCAAAAGTGGCTAGAATCAAAGAGAGTAACGTTTAAAATACAAAAATTACCCCGTGCATATCTATACATATACAGACAATATCCTATCAGGAACCCTGAAAACTTTATTGGAGCATTAACAGCGTAATTGCGTAGAACCGTCGCCTCATAAAGCAGGAAAAATTCCACATCAAAGCCTAATTTCTTGGCATACCGCTTTGTTGTCAATCCGTCGTTAACTTTGTTTATTTGATACCTTTGAATTTTTTAATTAAAATTCCGCAAAAACATAAATTTTTGTCGTATTATTTAATATTTGGAATTCTTGCGGACTCATATGCAAGTGCTATAGTTTAAAAGTGTAAAATAATTTAATTCAAGATTCAAATTAATTTGCACGTATCTACCAGGCACGGCATGAGCAACGAAAGTTGACGATTATTTTACGATAATTTGCTGACATTGCTACTACGCTAGCGATAAATTTATGTTTTCATTCTGACAGTGTCTTCAAACATGATAGTGGAAAAATGGTGCCCAGCTCTAGTGACACTGGTGTCACAGTATAAACATTTTTAGATCATGCCATGACCATGTCACTAGAGCTGGGCACCATTTGGCGTTTATCATGTTTGAAGACACAGTCACAAGGAAACCATAATTCTGCAATCTTGCTGACAATGCCACAGCGCTATCGGCAAATTTACAGTTTTCTTGTGACAGTGTCTTCAAATATGATACTGGCAAAATGGTGTCCAGCTCTAGTGACACTGTCATGGCATGATCTACAAATGTTTAAACTGTAATGACAGTGTTTAAAACCTTGCAACACTGTACTTATGGTCTCTGAAACTGCTGAACAGTATCAATCACCTCCCTATGTAGTGTATAAATGTGTGAATATAAATATATTAACAACAAAAAATTTCACTTTACCGTTACAAACATTTATGTGGCGGCCATTCGCGATTCTGTTTTCAGGATATTTGTATATTATATATATTAAGATAGGATAGAGGTTCAGAGCTCAGTCTTGTTTGAAAACTAGTGACAATTTCCCTGCATTTTCTGTTTTTCCGCAACTAACCTGCTAAGGCTTACTACATCGTAGTGCCTGCAGCATTTTTGTGCTTCAAACCAACAAGACAGTATCAGGAGAATATATAATGCATTAATACACATCACTAGGCAATGGTATGTAGTTGAAAACAGGCGCACTATATGGCTATTTGGATTAATCTGGTCACCCTGCTATACTGCGCGTTCCGGGCTGTCACTATTGTCGATTTGTACATGCCCTTTAACGTGAAAGTTTCACTAATGTTGGAGAGAATATTATGACCCTATAGATCGGAATAGAATACCTCAAATGTGTTACCAAAGCTGAATACACTGTTACTTCATTATAGTCTTATTGTACACATCGTTTTATGAATTTCCTGCGCAGTTGGCCTGGCAATTAGGTGTGTCGTGCGGAATTGGCATAACGGCTTCCAAAGAGCGGCTGACGAAACAGACAATCCATACATAAAGAAAAAAGTCTTGTTGTATTTATATTGCAGTCGCAATTTTTTTCAGTGGTACTGAACATTTATTCAGAGAAAAACCTTTTTAAATCATGTTACACCAAAACTTCAAACATAGATATAGTTGTAGTATCGCAAGAATATATATCGTTAATCATATAAATATAAAGTGTTTTTCAAGTTTGTTTGGTTATCTCGTTGATACAAAAGAACAAATGTATTGTTCATAATATGGAAAAGACATGCGACAAGAGAGTTTTATTGACGAACGACAACCAACCTGATACTGGAGGTTGGTAATTCTGGCAGCCAGAAGACTCACGCCTCCAGTAGAACAATTCGCAATTATTGGACCACCGGCAACATATTTGATTTGGCATTAAGTCATGGAAATAGTTGGAAAGCGTGGGCGTAAACGGCGGTCGTCGATAAGGTGCACGCCCGAACGGATGAGCACGATGTGGGGTTCCGGCGCCGTAGACATTTACATAGTCTGCCGACTCAGATTCGTGGTCTTGCGAGAACATCAGCCATCCATCTGGATTGTAGCAACAGGATTGAGCCGCACCGCTGGGTCTGGAAAAAACTGTAACGTTTTACAAATGGCAGCTTAGATCATCATATCTTCTTATCATGATATCATCTTATGGGTATCTGTGGAATATAACGTTTGTTATTTGATTAATTATTGTTATAAAATATAGTAGTTTATCTGTACTAATCCATATGATCCCAGTACATTGATATCGAATCAGCACAAAAGGTTTAATCGAATTGGCATTATTTAGATAAAAGTCGCTATTTGCTACTTCTCAAATAAATCAAATTCAACTTACGATGCAAACGCCGATACAACACAGTGCTGTGCGCCGGCTATAAGTCGACATTCCTTATCACCAAACATATTACAGTCGTAGTTTGGCATAAATCGACCATGGTCAACTATTGCTTGATCCAGTGTACACGGGCACGAATGCGTTTCTTCCAGCTGACGCCAAAACGAAGGTAACTGACCTTCGTGTTCGTACCACCGACGGCACATCTCTCCAGACCATTCCGAGCCGTACTCCTGTTCCCAAACGTCGCGATAGTACCAGCCAAATGGTACGATACCCGACCACCAAAGCCTGTAAAATCTCGGTACTTAATTGTCCTGTAGAAGGCCAGTTACCATGTTTTACCTATATGAAATACAAGTTTTTCTTAGCATGCCTAACATGCGTGTTACTGATTTGATATTCACGTTTTAAGTTCAGACTCAACCACTTTTTTAAAAGTTGTGTCTATAGACATCCGTACTGCATAAAAATGTCCCATTTCCTTTAGCGTTTCAAGAATAAAACATTTTGTATTGTGTTCTTAAAGTTCCCCACATGATGCCACGTTTGCATCCTATGTAATAAATACACAATATCGCGAACGCCACCAACTTGCATTACATCCATGTTTCAGAAACCCTGACTAACGTCTTCATTATCTAACCGCAGACGTTTTAAACGAACACACTGAAACCTGAGAGTGGAGTTTTTGATCGCAAGACTTGCGCAGTAGCAATTTGAAATTCTTCACTGAAGTGGACACTGAGGCAGAATTAAACCATGCTGTAGAATCGAATAGATCTTAGCTACTTCATGACACATCCTAAACTGATTAAGATGTTGAGTTAATACATGCTCGAGGATCGAGTTACCGTTGAAGGGGTACCGGAGCATTGGAGTCGGAAGTTGTCATCCTTCGGTTTTCTAGGTGGAGACCCCTGTTTCGGTGCTTCAAATCGAATGATAGGATCCGGACGAAGAGTAATCTTCTCTGCTCCCAATCAGCATGCATGGTTAAGACTACTAGAATGCATATGAATATAGTTTAATTAGTACACTTTTTTGTTTCTCAACCACCACGAAAACAGTTTCAACTTTATAAAAATGTACTTGGCTAAATAGCTAATTGTAGTACAATTTGTAAATTTGAATTATGTATTTCATGAGATACATTTATTTCCTTTGGTTGAGATATATATACAAGAACTGATTCTCGAATTACTAAAAAATCTAATTGTTACTATAGCTCTGTTATTGAATCGATATTAATTATAATAATTTCCGTAAACTCGCCTTAATATATTAATTTTGGTGCGACCCGAACGAGATAAGTAGTTCTTTCCTCTGCATTTATTTCTTCGAACCGTACATCAGGCCCACGTGAATATGTCTATAAAAGACGACTACCCAATATATAGAGTTTGTAGCTACAAAAGCTTATTTGAAATTATAAGAAAATATTTTTTTAACTTTGGTCCGATAGACTGTGTTAACAATAAATTCAGTTAGAATGTTTCTAGCAACAATTAAGTGCCCTTAAAACAGCAAGAACAAAGCTACTAGGTGCTTCTACCGCAAAACGGCTATAATTCAAACAATTTACCCAGAACCAATTTCGTTTTCCCAGCCATGAGACACTTGAACTTGGACGAAGCCGAACTGAAACTTTTCCCATGCATTCGGCAACATGTCGGTTTTTACAATTTGTCGTGGGTCGAATTTGTATTTTCCTGTATTTGGTATACCCGTTGCAACTGTGCCAATCTGAAGAATCACGAATGTACACAGATGGTACGATATTCTAATTAGTATAATCAGTTTACGTTACGCTATTAACACGCAATGATTTTTTGATTTTAACTGATCATTCTGAACAACCCCATGTGATAGTTATTTAATATCATCGGAATATAGCGCAAGCATGACCAGAAAAGTGTTTTATACTACTAAACATTGTAGGCCATTCTACGGAGTTCCACTGTAATGTAACACTTCATAAAAAGTTTACTAACGTGTCAACAGTTTTTAGAAGCTGAAAATATCAGGTAATTAATACAAATTTCTTTGACATCAACTTGGAATCTTGATATATTGTACAAGATATTTTAGGCAATATGTAATTCTACCAGGATACCAGGTTTTATGCAACACTCTGTTGATCGAGCTATTCCAGGACGAAATAAAGATCGTCGTACTTTCAATCGAACTTCATAAAAGTTCAGTTCTTTTTGTTAAATAGTTTCCGTGTGTCCGAAATAGAAAATTTTCAGTATGCTTTGTTAAAATTTCATCACCATTTTGACTCCATTTATACCAGCATCATATTTTAGCACCATTTGACGTGGTTCAGAAAATGTTTATTTGGGCAATATCTCTCACAATTTTCGCTAATGTTCGGTTACTATGTTTTGACGGACGTGGATGTATTTAATGCGTTAATAACGGCAGCAAATGTTTATTGGGAAAAGGAAAATCATGAGATTTAGATCATTTTAGACCAGTCTTTGGTTTCGTGTCCAGTAGTTTCCTGTTGGGGTAAGTTGTGGCGCACTTATTGCTTTCCAGCGGTGTTGATGATTCTATCCCGCCTGACGATACACTTTACTTTGCTATTTACGTCACAGCCGCTCTCATGTAGATACCATATAACCATGCTTTATCAAACTCCAAGGAACGAAAAAAGAATTATATTTTATTCAGTTAAACTAATGGTCAGAAAGCTAAGCTGAGTTGATGCATTTCTACTTCAAATACTATAAGATATAGTCTTTGTCAGCATGCTAATTTTCAAATGTATAGTTTTTAAAATTATTATTAACAACATACCTAATTCTAAAATTCCAAATAATAAATTCACCGCCTCATGATCTTTGACATTTGCGAGTATTAAGACTCTTTGTCGCTATGATTTACTTGATACCAGCTCTCATTTCCAAGATCATATTTGGGATTTGAACAAACTTAGGTTTTCTGCGCTGGTTCGAGCAGAATTTGGCAGTATTCAGCTCAGTTTCAATGTTGCTCGAACGGTATATATATAAAATAATACATTTCTCGATAAAGGATTGCTGAAAATTTAAGGTGCCAAAGTTAAGCTAATACGCAAATCACTGGCAACCTAAACCTGAGAAATGTTTCGCCATAAAAATGCATATTCTGAGCCGTTTCACGAGCATATGCAATTGTGAAATTATCGTTGTTTCTCGAAAACTAACAATTTTTGGCTTAAATGGGTAGGGCTAAAAGAAAGGATCGTATAATTCACATACGGTTTAATTAAAATTTACCCCTGTTTAAAGCAAAAACTATATATTTCTACTGGAAAGAATTCTGTGAAATTTGAATTTAAAAGCAGTTTGGTTCACTATAGTTCCATTAGATTGTTATTTAATATATTCTACAACTAAAAATCAATTATACATTATACATTAACGCTATTTAGTTTACGATTTCGGTGCACACATTTCTGCAGACATATAAATCACGCGCCATAATGACATCGATCTACATACATACCTTTACGAACTCCTGATGCTTCATATTCTCCCAGTATCCCCATAAGCTAACATCGACTTTTGCGTCCGGATACACTGTCAGATTTCCTTTGTTCCATCGCATAATTAGCTCCTCAGGATTTGGCGATGTCCATCGGTTTGCAGGATTTAACGGATCGTCGATAAGCTTTACTTTTAATCGATGTAAGCTTGGTGGTACTAAATTACAGCACACACAAACGATGTTGTTTACATGAATGATAACGACTACTAGTTAACACCAAAAATCATCCATGTATACAAGATGCTACGCTAAATCTGACAAAGTAACATCATTTTAGTGTTATGTCTATACATGCTGAACCAAGACTTCAGAGGGGCTACCCCCTGAGGTCTCGGTTTCCGACCCCCGAAGCCCTCATCTACTCGCTGAAGGTGTCGTGCTACCTACCCAGGTGCTCCGCACGCGCCCTTACCGCGTAGTACTACGCGCACACTGAAAATTTTGGCAGAAAACTGCAAAACTGAGGTGAAAATTAGCAAAATGATGATGAAATCGGCAAAAAATGGGTCGTCGATGGTTGTTGTCAACTTTTTTTCAAGGCTCACCGAGGGCCTGTACCACCTGAGACCTCGAAACGTCAGCATGTATGGTTAGGTAGCTTAGATAGTTGATACAAAATGATTTCATGTTTCATAGGCTCTGTTTCTTTCGGTAAGTGAATACATAAGAACGCCAACAAAACAGTAGGGGTTATTGTTCAAAAATATTTCGAGTTCTTCTGCTGAAAGTTTAAAATAACGCACTGTTTTGGTCCTAAATTCGTCATCGAGACTTTTGGTTTATTTCTGTTTTGGATGATATGGTCTCATTCTGCTATTCGCAAGCTTTATACTGATACAGAAAGTAATCTTTTGCATTTTGAGCCACCATTGCGACAATGACACTTTAATGTACCGTATAATTGAATGTACGCTTCACATTAATGTTAAATGTATACTGTTTAAGGTTACATATTCTGCTAAAGCCTGAGTGAAGAAGCTCATTCAGGCGTTTCTATTCACATACTATAGACAACAATGTTTTGACTCTTACGGAAGGCTACATACTGTAAATCTTAGGAGATTTGCTAGCTTCAAATCATAATATCATATACATTTTACATATGCTAAACTACAGCTATGGGAGGCACCGGTAAACGCCAGACAGAAAAATCACAGATATCCGATAGCTTAGTACCGTAAATAAGCCGTACTTTATAGATAAAATGCTTTTGATATGTAGACAATAATTGTACATAAAAGTGTTCGTGAGTAGCAGCTTAGCTAAGCAATAATTAACGTCTTCGTGAGTAGTAGCCTAGTTAAGCAATAATTATGCATAAGACGTGTTCATGGGTAGCGTGTTACCTAAGCAATAATTATAGATCAAGCGCATCCGTGAGCAGCAGTTTAGCTAAGCATTAATTATAGATAAAATGTGTCCGTGAGTAGTGACTTAGCGAAGCAATAATTATAAATATAACGTGTTCGTGTGTAGCAGCTTAGCTATATCATCATTTTAAATAAAACGTGTTCATGAATAATAGCTTAGCTAAGCAATAATTATAGATAAAACACGTTCGTGAGTAGAAGCTTAGCTGAGAAATAATTACAGATAAATCGTGTTCTTAACTAGCAGCTTAGCTAAGCAATAATTATAAATATTATCTGCGTATGTGAGCAGCAGATTAGGTAAGCAGTAATTACAGATAAATCATGTTCGTAAGTAGCAGCTTAGCTAAGCAATAATTATAGATAAAACGTGTTCTGGAGAAGCATATAAGCTAAGTAATAATTATAGATAAAAAAGCTAAGTAATAATTGTAGATAAAACGTGTTCATGAGTAGCAGCTTAGCTAAGCTATGCTCATAGATAAATCGTTGTCCGTGAGTAAAAACATTACTATTCGCTTTTCGTAAAATATAACGTTGGAAAAACAGATAAAGTAGAAATTCTGGAGGCTGTGTCTGTAACCGGACAGTCTGTTTTCAAGGTAGTGTTGCAAATTTTCTAAATAGAAGTTTCTAACAAACAGAGCTCAATTATGTGAGCATTATGACAGATCCAATCACGCCATAGAAAGCAGTAGGTGCTTTACATGACAGGCGGTACCGAACTGATAACCACGAATCTAGTAGACCTCATAAACTCAGATACTACCGCTATTATACGGAGCCGATCGGAATGAGTCTAATGACCTTTAGTAAAAATTTGTCCACATAGCGATACAGTAATAACAGCAATATTGACGCGTTATATATTTCAAACCTACAAACCCAACTTACTTAAGTAAGCTGTCGTCCAAAAATTGTACTGATGTCCACCGTCAACAGATAATTGGCAACCAACAGGCCCTATTGGAAAGACTTGCTTAATCGGTACCATGCACCTCGCTTTTACCATATTGATCTGTTAAGCAATAGAATGTTTAATGTATTCTGTAGGTATTATATATTTATATATATAATATCTTATCGCTTGCTTAATAGGTACCATACATCTTGCTTTTACCATATTGATCTGTTAAGCAATGGAATGTTTAATGCATTCTGTATGTATTATATAAGCAATACGTAACTGAACGAAGTACAAAA